>JAULKM010135921.1:0-18847 GCA_032355605.1 Rubia tinctorum
TAGGGTTTGTGCTTGCAGACCTTAATTGTTCTTCAAGATTCATGCTTGCGAATCTCTTTGATTTTCTGACTGCATCACATATCTATAGTAGTAGGGAATTGGGCCTTGGAAAAGGCCCAAAATAGGCTTAGAAACCCTAGCATCCACAATCGATGCGGCTTGTGAAAAAAGGAGCATGTCATGCAGGGTTGTGGTAGCATGGGGATGCACGACCCGTGAAATCTCTTGCTGGCGTGGGCTGCACGGTCTGACATGGTCTGTGTAGGGTCATGTCGGCATGAGCCAAACGAACTGGCACGGGCGGTCGACTGTAGTCTTGTTTTGAACTTCTGATTTGCGTGCCCCGTGTCGTTTGGCACGGTCCTTCGACTGGAAAGACTTTTTGCTCAGTTGAATGGCACGGGCCATGTCATTTTTCACATTCCATGGGTTGGTCTTCACTTTTGGAGCTTGAAACGGCGAGGACCATGGGAAATGACGCGGTCTGCACCCATACTTATATTTTGGAGAAAATAGGGAACACGGGAGGGACAGCCTGCACAGACCGGCAAGGCCCATGTTGAGGGGCTGTGGCATGGCCCATGTTGGATGGAACAGGTCGTTCTACCTTGGTTTGTCTCATGCTAGACCTCGTGCCTGCTTGTCGGTTGATTTGGCCGGTTGGCACCGTCTTCCGTTCTTGACCTTCTTGAACTTCAAATCCACCTTTTCCGTCTCAATTCCATCTACTACCAAACATTTTAAGTCCGTGGTCTTCTATCTACTACCATCCTCCTGAATGACCTTCGATATCTTCTACCATTCTTGCGAATGACCTTCAAATATCTTCTACCACTCTCGCAGATGACCTTCTACAAAATGATGTAAAAATACTCACGAGCAACCTACTAATAAGATCACAAAGGAAAATATAGGTTCTCATGAATACAAAGTATCCATTAGATTCAATTAAGTCTACAAAACTCGGGATTTAGACAAGAAAACCAATAAGGGTCGTCTAAATCCTTTGCCATGGAAACCTAACTAAAACTAGCAATCAACCAAATAAAATATTATAATAAGTGTGTCAAATACATTGGTTAACGCATGCATAAAGGTACACATCAATCCCCCCACACTTAAACCTTTACTCGTCCTCGAGTAAACAAAAATGAGAAAGATCCAAGAGGAATGTAGCATGCAAAGAAAAGTTAACCGATGCATTCAACTTATTCCTAAGCTACCCTAGTTCCCCCAAAGATTGTAAGAATATCACAACTCTCACTCTCCCCGAAGATGCTAAAGTAACCTATGCACCCAAAATCCATGGAAGAAAAAGTCAGTAAAATGATAAGTGCTAAACTAGCTTACTCCGCCGAAGAAGCTGCCAAATACAATCCAAGAGATGTTGATGAAGAAACTACCAAAGATGGCCAAAAGATGTTCAAATTTTTAGTTTCCAATTTATTTCATTTTGCCTAGGAGCCATTTTGGGTTTTCATCCTAGTATTCACATATGTTGAGCTCACTTCTCACTTTTTTCCACACGACCTCTCATTTTTTCCTAGGCTTTCCAACCTAGCCAGGCCTAACCTCTCATTTTTTTCCTAGGTCTTTTGACCTATTCGGGCTTCTTCCCATTTTTGCGTAAGTTGCCCTTTCTGGTTTCCAACTTAGCCGGGTATATATGTGTGTGTGTGTGTATATATGTATATATTTCATTTTTTCAAAATTTTAATTTTTTTTGTGTGTGTAGCAAAAAATGCCCCAAAGGTGAGCTTCATACTACATGAAGATCATGAAAAACAAAAAATTACACCACCAAAAGTTCTTCCCAAAAACATCCCCCTCCCCCAAAAAAAACTACAAAAAGGTGCCCTCACACCCAAAAACAAACAACAAAGAGTTCTAAAATCCAAATGAGGGAAAGAAACAAAAATGAAGGAAAAAAGTAGTCATCATCCAAATCAAAGGCTAAAACAGATAAACATAGGAGATGCCATCATGAAGGTATTCCAACCCCTCCCCCCACACTTAGTTCATGCATTGTCCCCAATGCATGTGACCAAGGTGAAAATAAAGGTGGGAATACATCGAAGAGTCTACTCTATTTCTCCTTTTGAAATTCATCACATGGAGTCATGTACTCAAAAACAAGAAAATCGAGAGTAGCACTGTTCTATACAAGAATTTGATGACCAATAATCCCAAAAACACCACCAAAAATCAAACACAATCCAATCATCAAAATATTATCAAAATCTACTAACACAAAATGAAAACACCATTTCTTTATTGTCTTCCTTGCGACTTATTTGTAATAGGAGAGTTCATGCTTGGATTTTATCATTAAGGAGGGCATTTCCCTCCTTGTCTACTCCCAAATTCCCCCATTCTAAATAAGGTTTTAACCTTTTCCCATTGACTAACCACTTGGTGCCATTCTCCTCATCCTTTACCTCTATTTCTTCTTGATCATATACTTTGGTCACCACATATGAACCTCCTCACCTTAACTTCAATTTACCCTGAAAAATAAGTAGCCTAGATTGGAAGACAAGGACTTTTTGTCCCACAAAACAGTCCTTCACTATTTTCTTATCATGCCGCGTTTGTCTTTTCCTTGTAAATTAGTGCGGTGTCATATGAGTCGTTCATAAACTCTTCAAGTTTTTGTAGTTGCAACTTCTTATGTTTCCCAGCTTCACTCAAGTTTATATTCAAGCATTTAAATGCCCAATATGTTTTGAACTCAAGTTGGACCGGGAGGTGGCATCTCTTGCCAAAGAGAATCCGGAAAGGTGACATGCTTACGGGAGTTTTGTATGCGGTCCGGTAGGCCCAAAGCGTATCATCCAATCGAGCACTCCAATCCTTTTTAGCAGGGTTTACCATCTTTTCAAGGATAGTCTTGATTTCCGAATTGGATGTTTTTGCTTGGCCATTTGTTTGTGGGTGGTAGGTGGATGCCTTATGGGTCACTCCATAATTTTTTTTAGCAAGGCTCCCATGATTTTATTACAAAAGTGAGTACCTCTATCACTAATTATGGTTTGGGGTATACCTAACCGTGAGAAGATGCTGGATTTGAGGAAACTCATCATGGTTGCCGCATCATTTTTCTTTATTGCTTTGGCCTCGACCCATTTGAACATATAATCCACCACCACTAGGATATAAAAATTACCAATGGACTCGGGGAAAGGACCCATGAAATACATTCCACGCACATAAATATATCAACCAACATTGAGATAACTTGGGCCATCTCATTTTTGAATGAGATATTGCCCATCTTTTAGCAACTATCACAAGCTAGAATGAACTCTCGGTATGTTTCAACATGTTGGGCCAATAAAGGCTACATTCTGCTACCCTCTTAGCAGTTCTTTTATACCTGAAATGTCCACCTACATTGGAAGAATTACAAAGTCTAAGAATTGGCTACACCACATCTTCGGAAACACACCTCCTAATCTCTTGATCAGAGAAATGTTTCCATAAGTAAGGGTCATCCCAAAAATACTCCTTCGCCTCATTCAGTAGCCTATCCTTTCTTGTTTGATCAAAGGAGAGGGGAAACTCCTCCATGGCAATGTAATTCACTATGTCAGCATACCAAGGTTGGCTAGTTGTCACCCCGAACAATTGTTCGTCGGAAAATTCTTCCCGAATAGATTCCAAATTGGCCTTTTCCTTAGTGGGATCTAGGCTCTCAAGGATTGTCAATCTGCTTAAATGGTCGGCTACTACATTCTCACTACCCTTTATGTCTCTCACCTCAAGATCAAACTCACTCAAAAGAAGTATCCACCTTATAAGCCAACATTTCACTTCCTTCTTAGTCATCAAATGGTGGAGAGCCGCATGATATATGTATACAATGACCTTAGTGCCTAGAAGGTACTGTTTCAACTTCTCAAAGGTGAATACTACCGCTAGTAACTCTTTCTCCGTCATGGAGTAATTGCGTTGTGCGTCATTAAGAGTCACTGACGCGTAGTAGATGACATGTGGCACTCTTCCTACCCTCGGGCCTAACACTACTCCTATAACATAATCAATCGCATCGCACATTATCTCAAAGGGAAGGGACCATTTTGGGGGTTGAATGATAGGAGCAAAAACAAGTGTTGCCTTCAAAGTGTCAAAGGATTTTCTACCTTCATCATCAACAATGAATTCAACATCCTTTTGCAACAATTTTCATAAGGGAGAAGAAATCTTAGGGAAATCTTTTATGAAATGCCGGTAAAATCTGGTGTGACCTAAGAATGACCTAATGTCTCTCACACAAGTGGTGTAGGGTAAGGATTTGCTCGTGTCTACTCTAGCTTTATCCACATCTAGACCTTGAGCTGACACCACGTGACCTATAATAATGCCCTTTTCTACCATAAAGTGACATTTCTCGGAGTTTAAAACAATTTTGGTGTTAGTACACCTTTCTAGCACAAAGTGCTAGATGGTGTAAGCAGGAGTTGAAGGAATCTCAATGAATGGTGAAATCATCCATGAAGACTTCAACGAAGCGCTCCATAAAATCATATAATATGCCAACCATGTATCTTTGAAAGGTCCCAGGGTATTGCAAAGACCGAAAGGCATGCGCATAAAGGCAAAAATGCCAAAAGGGCATGTAAAGGTTGTTTTCTCTTGGTCCTCAGGATCAATGGCTATTTAGAAATATCCCGAATAGCCATCGAGGAAGAAATAATATGAGTGACTAGATAATCTCTCAAGCATTTGGTCGATGAAAGGTAAGGGCAAATGGTCCTTGCGAGTTACCGCATTTAAGCGGCGGTAATCAATACAAACTCGACACTCATTTTGAGTACGAGCAGGAACCAAATCCCCATCCTTGTTCTCTACCAAAGTCACCCCACTCTTTTTTGGCACACATGAGTGGGACTCACCCACTTAATATCGGAGATAGGATATATCACCCCTGCTTTAAGTAGCTTAAGGACTTCACTTTTAACTACTTCCATCATTGGCGGGTTCAACCGCCTCTGAGGTTGGCATACGGGTTTTTCATCCTCCTCCAATAATATACAGTGTATACAAGTTGAGGGACTTATACCCTCAATATTGGATAATGTCCAACCTATGGCTCCCTTGAACTTCCTAAGTGCCTTAATCAACCTATCCTCTTGGAACTAGTGAGCCATACTTCAAGTCTTCGGTAAAGGCTTAAGTTTGACTATAGATGGTTCCTCTATTGAAGGTTTGGTCTCATGCATCACTAAGTCATATAGGTTCTTGGGTAGGGTCTCTAAGTAGGTCTCGGGGATCAACTTCCCCCACATTCTCCACTAAAATGGCATTCCTGGAATCAAAGTGAACATCATTCAAATGATTATTATGTAAAGCCACATTCATAGAAACATCAAAAGCCTCTTGCACAATATCATCAAGACCATCAATTAAGACATGAGTGGATTCATCAACAATGCAATTTACACTCTCATACATATTAAATTCCACAATTCATTTATCCCACTCTAAGGTTAACTTCCCGGTATGCACATCAACTTTAGCCTTATCAGTTTTCATTAAGGGTCTCTCTAACAATATAGAGGTGGCCTCCTTTTCATTTTCCATATCGAAGACATAGAAATCAGCCAGGAATGTTAGCCCATTCACATGAACCATCAAATCCTCCGTGATACCTCTTGGGTATATGGTGGAGTAATTGGCCAAATAGACTACCACCCCGGTGGCATGCATTTTTGGCAAATTCAATAATCTATACAAAGAGTAAGGTATAACATTAATAGATGCTCCTAAATCCACCATAGCATATTTAATCAAAGCCTCTTGAATTGTGCAAGGAATAACAAAAATGTCGGGATCTTTACACTTAGGAGGAAGGTCAATTTGCATGAGAGAGGGGAGGTGATTGTTAGATTCATCTACCATTCTATGCCTAGAGCCATGTCTTGAATCAAATATTTTTTTCTCCATTTTTTCACATTCAGGCATAAAATTGATAGTGTCAAAGAAAGAAGTGCTAACCTCACAATGATTGATAATCCCGAATGACTCTTTGTTATGATCCTTGCCTTGATCATTCCTCAATTCATCCAACAAAGGGGGTGGTGGAGCTTCCTCATCCAATAGCTTCCGTCTACCCACGAGTTGGCTCACTTTCCCTATTAACTCACTTACTTTCCCCCCAACTTTCTCAACACCCGAAGAGAGTTGAATTCCAAAATCTCGAATGAAGCCAAATACTTGGTTTTGGAGGGACTCGCTAGTCTTACCAAAATTGGTCAAAGCCCCAAGTATTTCTTTACATGCAAATTTGCGGGTGTATCACATGACCAAACCTGGTGAGTCAAGGTATGGTCTCCATGCTCGTTCCCGTCGGTCCTGTAATACAGCAAATTCCATTTCTCTCCCATAATTGTTCAACCAAGAGCAAGTCTCTGTAGGGTGATCATAATGACACATCCTACAAAGTCTCATATGTTGAACACTCTCTCCCCACATCTTCTATATATATTTTTGTGGTTTTTTTCAATAAAATCAAAGAAACAACAAAGTTTGGAATCATAGTGCAAGGGTCCTCGGTTTGCACCAAGAACTCAAGCAATAACTTTTTTGGAAAATAAAAATAAAAAGAACAACACTAACTACTCAACTAACACGTTATGCAAGCTAACAAGTAGACCTTTAGACTAACATCCCCGGAAGGTGGGCCAAAATTTGACCCGCCCCTTCCTGGCGTCGCTAATAAATCATGGGATGTCCACAAATTAAACCAAGAGGAAAGTGTTTCAAAGATAGAATTTGTAATGATGCTCCCGTTCATACTTCTATGCTACCTAAAATGTAGAAAGTGACAAGACCGGAGTCGTCCACAGAGATGTTAGGAATCTAAGAGTTAACTAAATACAGCCACAATCGGGTCATCAATCCGATCATGCGTCAGGAATAATCAGTGTTGGTATAAAAGGCTTTGGGGAGAGGGCTTACTAACAACTACTAGAATGCAAGTCAATAGAGAATAAACTGTACAAACTAACACTTGGGGAGTATTTGCGTAACATGATTAATGTTGTTTCGAGTCTCAATTCCATCACATACAAGAACTACAAACCCATTCTAGTGTTTATGAAAAATGGTTTGGTCGATGGTAAAAACTTCCCCATACCTGTCATGTAGGTTGCACTTGTAATCTTCCATCAGCACCGACTCCATGACTATGGGAGTACAAAAATAAACCCTTCCTACTGTGTAGATCTGAATCTTTCCCGTGCTATTACGTCTCGGGCACTATACCACAAATGCTTCTTGCTAGGCCTAAAAAGGCAAAGGGGGTGAAGGACCTTATCGATGGCTCTAGAGTTTCAAAGCTAACCCTAGTTTGCTACATTAGCTATCTTTATGCGTAACCCTTAGACCAACTCGCTGGCTAACTAGTGTAAGGTCGATCGTAACGTTGACTCGGCAACCTACTTGTACACACCCACACGGTTCCGGACTATCATTACCCCAAGCACATCTAGGTTTCCTTCACCAGGGGATACCAATAATTGCACCAACATGAAAGTAGACTACGGTGTGTGCCAATCTTAGTGTCACAATCAAGCAATTAATAAAAACATGAAGAACAAGCCAACATAATAATCACAAACACATAGAATTAGGTAGATCTAAGGAATCTCACAAAATAAATATTAATTCATGAATAAAAATACAAAACCCAAGTAAATAAACTACTCTCTAAGCATTGAACCAAAGTATTTCATTGAATTCAACACTTTTGAGTAAAAGAAAAATAAAGAGAAGAACATAAAATATTCTAGAGAGAAGGAAGAGCTCCTTTCTCTCTCTACCCTACTTTTGAAGTCTAAAAATGAGCATAAACATAAAACTTTAGTAGACATAGGTCTATATATATAGTAGTAAGCAATTGACCCTTGTAAAAAGTCTAGAAACCCTAGCAGCCGCAATTGATGCAGCTAGCTAAAAACTATGTGGGTCGTGCATGGATATAACGATATGTGGGGAATGAGCACGACAAGGCCTGTGCATCCTCGTGTGGACGCGGGCCGTACGGTCTGACACGGGCCCCATAGGGTCGTGTCGGCACGGGCTACACTGACCGGCTTGGGCCGCAGGCTGGAGCCTTGTTTTGAACTTCTGATTTGCGCACCCCATGTCGTTTGGCATAGCCCATTGGCTAGAAGTACTTTTTAATCATTTGAACGGAGTGAACCATGCCATTTTTCACACTCCGTAGGCTGGTCTTCACTTTTGGAACTTGAAATGGTGCGGTGCACGCCCATACCTAGCCTTTGGAGCAAAATTGAGAACACGGGAGGCATGACCTGCACGGACCGGCACAGCCCGTGTTGAGAGGTTGTGGCATGGCCCGTTTTGGCTGGAATGGGTTGTGTTAGCCACCCATAGCACGGGCCGTGCTACCTTGGCTTGGCTTGTGCCGACCGGCTTATTTGCCCTATTGGCACTGTCTTCCATTCTTGACCTTCTTAAACTCCAAATATGCCTTTTCCGGCTCAATTCCATCTACTACCACACATTTTAAGTCCTTGGCATTATATCTCTTACCATCCTCGCAAATGACCTTTGATATCTTCTACCATTCTTGCGAATGATCTTCAAATATCTTCTACCACCTCACGGATGACCTTCTACAAAATTATGTAAAAATACTCAGGAGAAACCTACTAATAAGCTCACAAAGGAAAATCTAGGATCTCGTGAATACAAAGTATTCATTAGTTCAATTAAATCTACAAAACTCGGGATTTAGACAAGAAAACCAATAATGATCGTCTAAACCTTTTGTCATGTAAAACTAACTAAAACAAGCAATTAAACAAATAAAACACAATAATAAATATGTCAAATTCATTGGTTAATTCATGCATAAGGGTGCAGATAAATGTGCTTCACAGGCTAGTGGGATTTTGTATGAGATGAGCTGATTTGGCACATAAGCACTTTGGGAGTCGGATATGATTTTGTCAATTATGCAACTTTGCATGTTGAATATGCATTTTGAAATGACCCAGTAAATGATGCTGGATATACTTGTAGGTCGGGATTATGCAACTTCTTTAAACGTTAATGCCTTTGGAATGAGAGCCACCATTGTAGCATTAATGTTATCCATTGATATTTCATGATTTAGGTGAATTTGTGCCCAACGACGTCTCGATAATTTTTGTTTAAATGGTGGCATACCACTAGGACCCGACGATTTGTTAGGAAACATTTGGTTTAACGCCTTGAACACTTCTTGTTGTATAGAAGGTCTATCATGGGATGCATTCTTCTGGTTAGTAACATTTCTTTCGCGTTGTGAGGTAGCTTGTAGAATAAAATCTTTCTTAGATTTAGCTAAGTTGAACAAGCCTTGAAAATGTTGGTGACTAGTAGCTTCCATCTCCTGGTCCTCGGTACATCATTTACCATCGATGTTATTGTGAATTGCTATATCACGCCTTATATTTTACTAGTTTACACCCTATATTTATACTATTAAAATTACTACATGTATTTTATTTTTAAAAAATAGAAAGGCAATAATTAATATCAGAAAAAATTACTTTTAACCCACCGCCGCTAGAGGTGGTCGCCGGCGATGGAGGACGGTGGTCGCCGGCGATGGAGGTGGTGGTCCCGCCATTGTATTCTTCATATTCCGGCGTCTTCTCTAGCCGTGTCCTCGCTGGATTCCTTGCTGGATTCCTTCCCTGGACAGTATCTCCGACCTTATTCCTCCCTTGGATCCCCTCGACTCCAGCGTCTTCTCTGGCCTGGAATTTCCTCGCTATCTCTGCGACTCCGGCATTTTCTCACCATCCCCACCGATCCGTCTTCTCCGGACCGACGTTTTATTTCCATCCCCTCGACTCCGGCGTTCCTTTGCCCACCTCTCCCTGCTTCGCTTGCGACCAGATTCTCCCCGCTCCGCCTCCGTCCGCTTCTCCCCGCTTCGCCTCCGTCCGCTTCTCCTTTCCCCCTTCTCTCTTCCTTCCTTTCTTGATCTCTTTTTTTCCTCAGGTTCTCGTTTCTCATTTCTTTCCTTTCTCGGCATTCTTTTCTTCACCCGATTTTCTTCCTCCGGTTTCCCTTTCTCCCTTCGGTTCTCTCTTCTCCCTTGTTTATTCTCTTGGTTCCCTTTTCTTCCTCCGGTTCTCCTTTCTTTTCTCTTTTCTTTGCCCGGTTCTCTTTTCTTTGCCCGGTTCACTTTTCTCTCTTTGCCCGGTTCTCCTTTGCCATTTTCAACCCAAATCCGGTTCTCCTTTGGGCAACTCCCACTGCCCACATTTAATGTCCATTAAATCTGAAAATGGTAAATATTTTTTTCTATAAAATGGGCAGTAAAATACTCATTTTTTGACAAAATATTCACTTTTTACTCTAAATTTGAGTGTTGGAAGCTCCATATTTTTAGAGGTTATTTTTATTTAATTATTTTTAGATATGTATTTTATGCGTAAAATTAATAGTTCAAGTTGTGATTTATTAATTTTGAAAAATAAGCTTATATTTTATTTCATCATTAATAATTGTGATATTTTATTTTAATTTCATATTTAGTTGTTTAACATTTCATTGTCTATGGATGTCTCCATATGTTGAAGTTAATTTTGTTATATATTTCATCATTAATAATTGAAACTATTTTAATGTAATTTAATGTAAATTAATATTTTAATTATTTTTTATCTAGTAAAATGAGGAATTTACAAAAAAAAAAGTCATATAATATTTGTAGGTGTTTTTCATCATTTATAAGAATGATATGTACTGAATTTTATGTGGTTACAAATTTGTGATTAGTAGTGAAAATTATATTAATTTTACGATATTTTAATTCATACGTTATTTCTAACATAATTTATTCATTTGTAGTAACATATTATGTCATTAGTAGTTCATACCTTATTTTTCAATATTATGTTATTACAAATACTAACATAATTTAGAGTATTTGTAATAATGTGTTGGGAATTGTTGGCAGGCTAATGAAAAAAATTAACATATAACCTATGGTTCTACTAATGATGATATAACAAAATTTAATGTGGTTATACTAATTTTGAGAAAAGTTAGAACCAATAAATAAAATTTGTATTACTAAGTCATAAAAATATGTAGGTGTCTTCTACTACTTATTAGAAGGATGAATAGACCATTGGTTATAGAATAATATGGTTATAGATTTCATCACTAGTAGTGAGTAGTTGATAAAATATGAACATCTTTGTTATGGTGCATTGATATCACATCAATGACACAACTCATCAATTATGAGGGTTACAATATATAGGGCTACAACAAACCAAAGTCTAACAAGGATAGGATTCCAAAGTCTATAAGGAGATTATCATCTATAACTAATTCTATAAGGAAACCAATTCTATAAGGTAACTACCATTTATAACCTTTCCTGCAAGGAAAGTGTTTCTATTTTCTTATCACCCTCCCCCGAGTTGAAGTATGATGATCAAGAATGTCCAACTTGCGAAGAAAATTATGAAATTGCTAATCATTTAAAAATAAAAAAATTTAATGCAATAGTGGATCTACTAGAGTTTGTAAGATCCAACATACAAGGGTAGCATTAACTCCAGGCCAATCAACTGCATCAGGGTGATTATCCGGGGGTTTGGTAATGGTTCCATCAATGAAACCAATTTTCTTCTTAGCAATCATAGCGCCACAAATTGCGGCAGTCCATTCAGGGTAATTTTCTTCACCTTTAAGTATGACAGAACAGATTGACAAACCGAGGTCGTAAGAAGTACTAAGGAAGTAAGGATCATTCAGAGAACGACCAGTACAGATAGATCCTCCAGAGCCACATTGCAATTGCCATTGCAATTGTTCGAGTAAAGCTGCAATCACATCGGCGACATTGAGATTCTGTAGCTTGTTAGCCTCAAATTCAGCAATGATGCAGGCTTGTTGAGCAGTATTGGAACTGGAACCAGGTGCAAACATTGTTGTGGATCAGCGGCGGTAGCAGATCGGAGGTACAGACATGTAACGCGGAGGTGCCTGGAAGACTGGCGGCGGTACGTGGAGTCGGATAGTGGTACGTGAATGTCACTTGCCGACAGATCAGAGTTGTAAGGATCATGGCAACCGTGAAGTGGCAGCGGTGATCAGAAATCAGCAATCGGTGGGGGCAGTCGGCGATGGTGGAAGCGCGTGTAGTGTAGCGCGTAGCTTGACGACGACGGCTCAGGCGGAAGATGGCAACATAATTTACTTAGGGTATAGGTCTCATTATTTTTTGTCTTTGATACCATGATAAAATATGAACATCTTTATTATAGTGCATTGATATCACATCAATGACACAACTCATCAATGATGAGGGCTACAATATATTGGCCTATAACAAACCAAAGTCTAACAGGGATAGAATTCCAAAGTCTATAAGTAGATTACCATCTATAACTAATTCTATAAGGAAACCAATTCTATAATGTAACTAGCATTTATAACATTTCCTACATGGAAAGGGTTTCTATTTCCTTATCACCCTCCCTCAAGTTGGAACATGATGATCATTAATGTCCAACTTGCGAAGAGGATTCTAAAATTTCTAATAATTTAAAAATTAATAAAAATTAATGCAATGGTGGATCTAGAGTCTGTAAGATCTAACATACTAGAGTAGCATTAACTCCAGGAAAATCAATTGCATCAGGGTGATTATCCGGGTGCTTGGTAATGGTTCCATCAATGAAACCAATCTTCTTCTTGGCAATCATAACGCCACAAATCGTGCTAGACCATTCAAGGTAATTTTCGTCACCTTTTAGAATGCAGAATAAATTGACAAACCGGCGTCATCAGAAGTAATAAGAAAGTAAGGATCATTCAGAGAACAACCTATACAGACATATTCTCCCGAATCAGATTGCAATTGCAACTGTTTGAGTAAAGCTGCAATCACATCAGCGTCATTGATATTCTATAGCTTGTTAGCCTCAGCTTTAGCAGTGATGCGGGCTTGATCAGCAGTATCAGAACTGGAACCAGATGAAGAAATAGTTTTGGATTTGCACCGGTAGCAGATCGGCGGTACAAACAGGTAATGCAGAGGTGCCTAGAAGACCGGCAGTGGCGCGTGGAGTTAGACAGTGGTACATGAACGTCGCTTGCAGACTGAACAAAGTTGTACGGTTCGCGGCAACCGTGAAGTGGCACCGGTGATTAGAAATTAGCAACTGGCAGGGGCAGTCAACAATGGTGGCGGCGCGTGAAGTGTAACGCGTGGCTTAACTGCGGCGGCTTAGGCGGAAGACGACAATGGATTTTTTTAGGGTTTAGATATCAGAATTTTTAGGCTCTGATACCATGATAAAATATGAGCTTTTTTATTATGGTGCATTGTTATCACATCAATGACACAACTCATCAATGATGAGGGTTACAATATATAGGGTTACCTCAAACCAAAGTCTAACATGGATAGGATTCCAAAGTCTAAAAGGAGATTTCCATCTATAACTAATTCTATAAGGAAACCAATTCTATTAGGTAACTACAATTAATAACCTTTCTTACAAGGAAATGATTTCTATTTCCTTATCACCCCCTCCCCTCAAATTGGAGCATGATGATCAAGAATGTCCAACTTGCAAAGAAGATTATGAAATTTCAAATCATTTAAAAATAAATTAAAAATCAATGTAATGGTGGATCTAGAATCTGTAAGATCTAACATACTAGGGTAGCATTAACTCTAGGCCAATCAATTGCATCAGGGTAATTATCTGGGGGTTTGGTAATGGTTCCATTAACGAAACCAATCTTCTTATTGGAAATCATAGTACCACAAATTGTGAAAGACCATCCAAGGTAATTTTCTTCACCTTTTAGCATGACGGAATAGATTGAAAAACCGGGGCTATCAAAAGTACTAAGGAAGTACGGATCACTCAGAGAACAACCAGTACGGACATATCCTCTAGAGCCAGATTGCAATTGCAACTGTTTGAGTAAAGGAGCAATTACATCAGCGGCATTGAGATTGCGTGGCTTGTTAGCCTCAGATTCAGCAGCGATGCGGGCTTGCTTAGCAACATCAATACTGGAACTAGGTAAGGACATAGTTGCGGATCAGCGGCGGTAGAAGATCGGCGATACAGGCAGATAACGCGGCGCCGCCTGGAAGACCGGCAACGACGCATAGAGTCGGAGAGTGGCACATGAATGTCACTTGCTGACAGATCGAAATTGTATGGATTATGGCAACCGTGAAGTGGCAGCAGTGATAAGAAATCAGCAACCGACTGGAGTAGTCGACTATGGTGGTGACCCGTGCAGTGTAACGCGTGGCTTGACGGCGGCGGCAGCTTAGGGGAAGATGGAAACGGAATTTATTTAGGGTTTAGGTCTCAGAATATTTTTGCTTTGATACCATGATAAAATATGAACGTCTTTACTACGGTGCATTGATATAACATCAATGACATAACTCATTATAGGATTCCAAAGTCTATAAGGAGATTACCATCTATAACTAATTCTATAAGGAAACCAATTCTATAAGGTAACTAGCATTTATTACCTTTCCTACAAGGAAAGGGTTTCTATTTCCTTATCACCCTCCCTCAAATTGGAGCATGATGATCAAGAATGTCCAACTTGCGAAGAAGATTATGAAATTTCTAATCATTTAAAAATAAATAAAAAAATCAATGCAATGGTGGATCTAGAGTCTGTAAGATCTAACATACTAGGTAGCATTAACTTCAGGCCAATCAATTGCATCAGGGTGATTATCCGGGGGTTTAGTAATCGTTCCATCAATGAAACCAATCTTCTTCTTGGTAATCATAGTGCCACAAGTTTCAGAAGACCATTCAAGGTAATTTTCTTCACCTTTTAGTATGACAGAACAGATTGACAAACCGGGGCCGTTAGAAGTACTGAGGAAGTAAGGATCACTCAGAGAACGACCAGTGCGAACAGATCCTCTAGAGTCAGATTGCAATTGCAATTGTTTGAGTAAAAGAGTAATTACATCGGAGGCATTGAGATTCTGTAGTTTGTTAGCCTCGGGTTCAGCAGCGATGCAGGCTTGCTCAGAAGCATCGGAACTGGAACCAGGTGAAGATATAGTTGCGGATCAGCGGCCCTAGCAGATCAACGGTACAGGTAGGTAACGCGGCGGTGCTTGGAAGACCAGCGGCGGCGAGTGGAGTCTGACAGTGGCACGTGAACGTCACTTGCTGACATATCGGAGTTGTACGGATCACGGAAACCGTGAAGTGGCAGCAGCGATAGAAAATCAGCAACCGGCAGGGGCAGTCGACGATGGTGGTGACGTGTGCAGTGTAACGCGTGGCTTAATGGTGGCGGCTTAGGTGGAAGATGGCAACAGAATTTATTTAAGGTTTAGGTTTCAGAATTTTAGGCTATGATACCATGATAAAATATGAACGTCTTCACTATGGTGCATTAATATAACATCAATGACACAACTCATCAATTATGATGGTTACAATATATAGGGCTACAACAAACCAAAGTCTAACAGAGATAGGATTCCAAAGTCTATAAGGAGATTACTATCTATAACTAATTATATAAGGAAACCAATTCTATAAGGTAACTAGCATTTATAACCTTTCTTACATGGAAAGGGTTTCTATTTCCTTATCATCCCCCTCAAGTTGGAGCATGATAATCAAGAATGTCCAACTTGCGAAGAAGATTATGAAATTTCTAATCATTTAAAAATAAAAAATTAATGCAGTAGTGGATCTATAGTCTATAAGATCCAACATACAAGGGTAGCATTAACTCCAGGCCAATCAACTGCATCAGGGTGATTATCCGAGGGTTTTGTAATGGTTCCATCAATGAAACCAATCTTCTTCTTGGCAATCATAGTGCCACATATTTCTCCAGACCATTCAAGGTAACTTTCTTCACCTTTTAGTATGACAGAATAAATTGACAAACCGGGGCAATCAGAAGTACTAAGGAAGTAAGGATCATTCAGAGAATGACCACTACGGACAGATCCTCTAGAGCCAAATTACAATTGCAACTGTTTGAGTAAAGCTGCAATCACATCAGTGGCATTGAGATTTTGTAGCTTGCTATCCTCAGATTCAGCAGCGATGCGGGCTTGCTTAGCAGCAACGAAACTTGGGCCAAGTGCAGACATAGTTGCAAATCAGCGGCGGTAGCAGATCGGCAGAACAGGCAGATAACGCGGCGGCTCCTGGAAGACCGGCGGCGATGCGTGGAGTCGGACAGTGGCACGTGAACGTCACTTGCCGACAGATCGGAGTTGTAAGGATCGTGGCAACCGTGAAGTGGCAGCGGTGATTAGAAATCAACAACCGACAAGGGCAGTCGACGATGGTGGTGGCGCATGCAGTGTAACGCATGTCTTGATAGCGGCGGCTCAGGCAGAAGACATCAACAATATTTATTTAGGGTTTAGGTCTCAATTTTTAGGCTCTGATACCATGATAAAATATGAACATCTTTATTATGGTGCATTGATATCACATCAATGATACAACTCATTAATGATGAGGGTTACAGTATATAGAGCCACAACAAACCAAAGTCTAACAGAGATAGGATTCCAAAGTCTATAAGGAGATTACCATCTATAACTAATTCTATAAGGAAACCAATTCTATAAGGTAACTACCATTTTATAATCTTTCCTACGAGGAAAGGGTTTCTATTTTCTTATCAGTAGTGAATCGCTTTATCACGTGTAGGCTATAGATGTGTTATATCTTAGTGAGTATTATGTTAATTTAAATACGTGTAGGTAACTTTCATGCACTTATTAGAATGATCTATAGACTAAACATATATGTATATGTGAATTTAATTTCATGTTAGGATATCTGTTGTTTGTATATTTCATTTATTGGAGGGAAAGAATTTTACAAAAATAATTCATAAGAATATGTTTGACATTATATTTTTTTGAAAATAATTGTATGATATATAAATTTTTTTTAGAAAGGCGATGACTCATATGGAGCGATTCCAGGGGAGAATTGTTACTCAGCATTCATACGTGTTTCCTAGTTATGTGGAAGCTTATTCCTACCTACAACGGACTGCCTGTCGTGTAAGATTTGAACTTTTCATGTCGTCGTATAAAAAATAAGAATTGGCCCTAAAAGATATATTGTATTTGAAATCGGGGTTGGAATGATAAGGCAGTCGATATGAGTGATTCTGATGTCGATCGAAGAAGTAACATGTAGACTAGAAATTGTTATTTCCTTTCATGATTAACATGCAAGAGAGTAACACAGAGGAGGATTGAAACATTAAGTCATGCAAGGATCCTTGGCGAGGGAAACTCAACCACCAATTTTCAGTATACGGCTGAGGGGAGTAGACAGAGTGCCAGCCTCACGAACATTGCACGATCCACCCGAAGACTGGGAAAATCGACCAGCTCTATTCTGGTACGTATGTCTACCTCCTCCGTGTTGGAACTTCAACCTCCACATGCAAAGTCGTCCCATCTGGGCCATTGGGGGGAAATTGCATGTACCCTGCCCGCCCTCGCCGTCTGATGGTGGCTCTACACCACAACCATCAAGTGGGCTAGATACGGGTGCTTAATCCCCAAGCTGAAACTCCAACCATTATTTCCAATTTCCTTCCTCACGGATTGAATACACTCTTTCGTCAGTGAGAATGTTGAGATCTGGACCATCTCAGGTTGGCATTTGATCAAAATCATACCTGGGCCTAGGAGAAGGTGGCTTAACAGGTACCTCATGATCTTGCACAATTTCCTGCAACTGCTCCTAGACATATGCATTACGTCTTGCATGTTTGGCCGATGCGCTAATTCCCCTTTCTTTTATACATCTGCATGTACCAATGGGTTGGCCCTCAGTGCTCATCTGTAATATATGAAATAAAATTATTATCTTAACAATTACTTAATCATAGAATAAAAATAATAATACATATAGAAATAAAATGTTAATTGATATGAAAATAATTATACATAATTTAAACTGCTTATGAAAAAATATATATTTAAACTGAACACAAGCTACATTGTCAACTACTCATGTAATTTTCATCTTATATGTCATAAATAATAAATTACATATTTAATTATGTATAGTGAAATGAAAATATAACATAAAAGAACAGGTTCTTAACAAAACATACTCCCTCCGTCCCTCTGTTTCTGTCTTACCACCAAAATGTCGTTTTTTAAAGTCATTAAAATAGCATAAAAATAGTTTGTGAACAAAAAGTTATTTTATCTTTTTTTACATTTAAAATTTTGCCAAAAATGGAAGTAAGACAATAATATAGGGACACCAAATAAATCAGTTAGGATAAAAATATGAGGACGGAGGGAGTACAATATTTTCTATACAAAAGAAATATTTTTTTTATTATTTACAAAATAGTTAATACATAAATGGAACTATCATCAAAATTTACTAAGAATTTTTAAAATAATTTCTTAATTAATTTCTTAAATATTTTTAAAATTGTTTTCTTAATAAATTTTAAAATATTTTTAATAATATTATATTGAATTATAAAATATTTTTAAATATTATTTTATTTTTAAATTTAATCCAAACAATATTTTCAAATTATTTTATTTCATTTAAATTTAATATTGAGGTTTTATTATTTGATTTTAAATTAAATTTCAGAATAAAATTTAATTTTTTATTATAAATAAGAAACCTAGCTACCCTATTAATTTTCAGAATAAAATTAAAATTTTAATCTAAAAATGAAAACCCTACCTATCCCTCTTCTTCCCCACCTAGTCCGCCGTCCACTGCTAGCTAACCCCCCACCCCCCGTTCCCCATTAGTTCGTCGTCCCCCAC
>JAULKM010135930.1:0-18845 GCA_032355605.1 Rubia tinctorum
TGGATGACATGTCTGGATTCTACGTTGCGAGTACTATAAAATTGGTTACTCGAACACTCAAAACAGATTAAGAGTGAATGAGATATTGATGTCTAAAGATTCAATTTTGGAAATGCCTTGAAACACTTTGTCCCACATGGGAAAAAGAAAGAGCTTGTGACTAGTATATAAGTTGGGAAGCTTTCTTCCTTGTTTAAGTGTATTTACAAGCTTATGCTCCAACCTCTACGCGCAGGGGGGGTGCAAATCCAACCAAATTGGGCTTGGGTTCATAACTGGCTTGTGTATGTGCACGACCTGCGTGGATAAAGTGTTATGGACGTCCAAACGCATGGACTGTTCTAGAAGGCCCAAACCGTGTGCTGCGGTTTACCAGTTTCAGTTGTGTTGAAATTATTTTTAGATAGAATTTCGTTTCCAGCTATCATTCTGATGTGGATAAAATTTTGAGATAATTTCGAGCCAATCAGAATAATTGGAGATAATGACGATATCTTTAATTAGAAGTTAATCAGATCATAATCACGTTTCTAAGATTATGGCTAGGTTTTCACCTCTATAAATAGGGCGTCTAGGAACCTAGAACGACTGCACCACTCGAGTACTCCTTCTCTGTCTCTCGAGTTCCTCTTATCTTTTCTGTCCCAATTTCGCATTGTCCCTCTGTCGAACTGGTGATAGTGCTTGCGAGCCTAGCGTGAATCTGAGGTAACTCTTACGTGTTTAAGGTGTTGCCTTTGGTGGTTTTATCCTGGGGTACGATGCCCATATGGGGCTAATTAGTTTCAAGGGCAATGAACGTTGTTCGCGACTCCACCTTTATGTGATTGCATGTAATCGTGTTACTGCTTTATGTAAATCGCGTGATTTTATACTTTCGATTAATTCGTATTGATTTTGTAATGCATGATCAATTAATAAAGTTATTCTTTTGATGCATGCTTGTGGAAATTTTATTTTAGAGACTTAATTAAATTGCTTTATTTTCAGTATAACTTGCAACATTTATTTCCCATTTTCCCGTATCCAATGTTTTTGAGTAACCAAATTAATAGTTTTTTTTCTATGATTTTTTTTAATGTTAATCCACGGCTTGTTTATGGTGTTCGTGTTGTAAGGAATTCAAAGAAACAATGAAGGAATAAGATTATGCTTGTGTTTTTGTGGTTGGGTGTTAGTTATGTGTGTTTTTGTTTGATTTAGCAAATTATTCTTCTTAGCTTTTGTTTTGTAGTTTGGTGATCGAGTTCTGTTTTTTTTGTTTAATTAGGATAAAAACTTAATTTGTAACGGCTACTTTACTTTGGTTAAGATTTTTTTATAGAAAGAAATTGTAATTCGTAATTATTTTTTAATTTTTTGTTAATGTGTTTATTGTTTAGGATAAGTATCTGACAAAGACACATCCCTAAAACGTTTTTCTACTTTAGAAAGTTACCCACATGAATTCTCTTTTCACAGTCTGATTAGGACAAAGAGAGCACATGTTTTTACCAGTTAAATAAATTCACTAAATCAATGATATATCTGTTGAATTTTTGCTAGAATTCTAATGAGTCAATTGCATCTTTTTACATGCATTACACTGATGAGAGCTTGAATGTTATGGACATGGAAAACATGATAGTCATTCCGCGATACATGAAAGGTATGACTGATGAGAAGTTACATGAGAAGCTTGTAACTGATACTCCATCCACTATCCAGCAGGTTCAGGATGTCATGGAGAGATGCTAAGATGGAAGAAGCCACCAAGCGCCAGAGAGACAACGATAAAATGGATCAGAGATAGGTCTGAAAAGCAAATGAAAGGATCAGATCCACCACCGAAGCCTCGCTTTGAGACGAATACCCCTCTTACAAAATCCAAGGCATGTATTCTGGTCATTAACCAACATATTCTCCTAACCGGAACCTATGCAAAACAAACAGGGGAGAAGAGATTCGTCAAAATTCAAGAAATTTCATAGAGACTAGGGACACGACACAAAGGAATGCTTTCAATTGAAGGTACAAATTGATAGATGCATCAACTGTGAGATGTTTCAGGAGTACATTCACTTCCCTCATCTAGAGAGGGAGGATCGACAATGAGGAAGGGAGCCAACACAGGGATAAGGTCGCAAAAACAACCAACAATAAAAAGATATGAGGCATGCTTCGAACTACGAGGAAATAACTATGCGCCATTAATAGAAGAGAAGGATCTAGTACCGACGAACATTTAAGTAGTGAATATGATAAATGGAACTATCGAGGATGATATGTCTGATACTGAGATAAACAATTGGAATCGGTCTAGACCTTCAGAAGAACCTAGGGATAAGCGCTTCAAAACAGAAGATACAATCACATTTTTTGATGTGGATTCAGTGCCAAACCACACCCACACTTTGACCTATGATAAATTTGACGAACATCGGATTTTCCTTGGTAAAAAAGGTCTTCATTGATGATGAAATTGGAGTGTAAGTCATATTTTCTATCTACTTTTACAATCTAGGGATGTGTAGGCAAAAATTGCAAAAGTCTATATCCCCCCATCTAGATTCACAAGTAGAGATGAATTCGCGATAGGTATAGCTAACCTGCCGATAATGATCAGAGATAAGAATAATTGCAAGACAATATTACGTGATTTTGCAGTTATGGATGCTCCATCACCTTTCAATGTCATACTCAACTGACCATGGATTGAATCAGGCTAAAGCTATTTGATCTCCATACCATTTGGTGGCGAAATTCCCAACGGAGGAGGGCATCGGTTTGGTTAGGGGAGACTAAGCAATGGACCAAAATTACATGATGACAATGGGGAAATATCTTAACAAGATGAAAGGATTCAACGTTATGACATGTCTCTAAACATACATGGCCATAGCATTGGGGGGAGTATCTAGGGATCGATACTAATTTCACCACACAAAAAAGGTGAAATTTTTTAAAGGACTGATTAGACATTTCAAAGGGAAATTTGCCTCCTTGAAAACAAATTTGGTGTCTCTACCAGGGAGGGTAAAGTTAGCAAGGCATGTACTAATGTCAATGGTCATCTATCCATTGGGGATTCTTAAAATCACAAAGACTACTCTTAAAAAATTGGGCAAGATGACAGCTCAATTTGTTCGGGGTGGAGAGCCAGAGGGCATATCAATCCACTAGAAGTCATGGCATCACGTATGTTGATCAAAGGAAAAACGGGGTTTAGGTCTCAGATCCTTGGAAGGAATGAAAACATGCACCGTCTCTAATAAGCTAAAACAATAGCGGTTCACTTTTTTATTAAGTTATAACGCTGCATATCTGAAGAACAAGAATTTCATTGACGTGGTACCAAAGGCGGGCGATTCTTGGGGATGGAGATCAATGTTCTGGTTAAAGCCTCTTGTGACAGGAAATATAGCTTGGTAAGTGACCACCGGTGGACCTAGGGGGCGAGCCGGGGCGGCAACCCCCCCCCCCCCCCCAAAAATCCGATGATTGAGGGATATATATTAAGTCCGCCCCTGTCCCGCCCCTGCCCCGTCCTGCCCTGCCCCGCCCCTCCTGAAAATGTGGTCTAGTTTCGCCACTGCAAGTGACTAAGGGTAGTAATCAATTGAGTAATCAATTTTCATTCTGTAGGAACTTTGTGAACAATGTAATGCAGAGTTCATAAAGGATTTGGATTCGAACCCACTATTTTGTCGAGAAGAAGCAAGAAACTCGGAAGGACACCTACATCAGTCATTCAGGTTTCCAGAAGTTTGACAGCCTCATCAAAAGGAGAATTCCATGGTACAAGAAATAGCTCCATCACAAAGACTTGCACACTCCCACAAGCCAAAATGGTAAAGCAATCACAACTTTTGATGTCTCTTTTCAGAAAGCAAGGGCACTTGGCACAATAGACTGGAAAAATAACAACCTCGGATCAAATGGGAGGAAGAATAAGTAACTGATTCGTGTCTCGGAGCAATTAAATCAGCACTCGGGAGTGCATGCTCACATCTCGTCACATATATGGATACAGCCATTCTTGTTGCCTCAATATTTAAAAACCCGAAACAATGCCACGTGAAATCAAAAGAGTGGTAAATCATATTCTATGCTGACATCGAGTTAAATTTCCTTTAAAATTGTTTAAATTCCTCGCTATTATTTCATGCAAGAGCATAATGTAGCTAATAATTTAGAATGTTAATCATGTAATTTTTTGTACCAGTTCTAGATATTAAAAAAAAGTAACTTTGAAATCTAGAAGCCCTTTGACCAATAGAAAATATTATACTACTAAATTTTGTAATTAATCAACAATAATAACATTCTAGAGTGGAAAAGAAAATAATCCACACATGTATTTGGAGGAGTCCGTCTCTTGCGAGACCGTTTCATGGTGAGACCAATGACTAAAATAGGGAGTTGGTTAAATTTGAGGGTGGAAATATAATAATTTTATTTTCGGGGTTGAAATTTAAAAATCAATGGAAATCCAGGGGTCAAAGCTGCAATTACACGAAAGAAGTGAATATCCCCGCCGGAAAACCTGAATCGGGTTGGAATCCTGGAGCTCTGATTCACGGTGGTTTGCACCACCACCTTCTCAGGACGAATCACTCTGCTCTAGCACTGGCTTTCCGTTTGTTTCTCTGCTCCGACTTTCATCCATTAATCCTGATCTTCATCCATTCAATATTCCACTCTCTCCGACAAATTCTCCACCTTCTCTTATTTCAATTTCACTTCATTTCACCAATCCCCCCCCCCCCACCTTCTCCAACCAATCCACCACATTCTCCAACCTTCATCCCGTGTCTTTTTCTGATTTAAACTTTCGTGAATCCAATTTCTCCAACAACACAACCAAATGGTATCTTGAATCAAGCGGCTTGTTTCGAATCCGATGGCATGCTTTAGTTTCAGTATGCACCTTTGTCAAAATTGAGCCGTCGGATTCGTCAAAATCATCGCCGTTAGGTCGGCGAACGGCTGAGACGGCGAACGGCTGAGAAGGCAAAGGGAGGAGAAGAGGCGGCATAAGGGTTTTCGGCGAAAATTGAAATCCGGGTAAAAGAGATGAGTTAAAACCGGATCGGTTTGTGGGCTAAATTTGTGTTTGGATCTGCCCTAAAAGTCTTATACTGCATTAAAGTTAAAAACAAAAATCATCTTATACAAAAATGTTTTAAAATTCAACATCAAATTATAAAAATTAGATATCAAATTAAATTATTTGAAAATAATGCGAAGAATTCAAAATCCAACTCATAATAATTAAAATCAAAAATCAAATATTAAATTTAATTAATTAAAAATCGTAAACAATGATCAAAGATCGAACGTCAAATAATAATACTTAAAAATCAAATAAAAAAACATGCAATTAAATTTTTTTATAAAAAATGCTAAAAATATCTAGCATAAAATCAAAATAAATAAAGATCAAATATAAAAGTAAAAATACATCAAATAAAATAGTTAGAAGTCTAATAAAAACATTGAAAATGTTCTGACGTTGAATAGTTTAATATCAAACAAAAATACTGAAAATATACATAAAATTACTATAGTTAAACATCAAATGAAAACACTAAATTACACATCAAATTAGAATTGATAAACATCAAATATAACAGAAAGTTTTGTGTAAAACTGTCTCACAGTGAGACTAGGGATTAAATTGTAAAAAATTTAACATGAGATTTCATATTAAAGTTTTAAAAGTTCAAAGATTGGGTGTATAATTGTGATAATTTACAATTTAGTCTTAGTATATATATATATTAAATATTTTTAGCGACATTTCCAAATTTATGCTCATTAGAACTGTCGATTTCTCTGCAAGCTTAACTGCTGCTCTCTCACAAATTCCAAACCACCGCTCTCTCACAAAATCAAATCGCACACAATAATCACAACCTCTTGATTTCCTCCATTTAACCGGTCATTGCTTCGATTTTCTTCCTCATTTGAAGTGCACTCTGAACGGATTGAAGCCGCATTTCGGTTCCAGCATTTTTTGCTATTTTCGTTAAGTTTTGACGATCCACGACCAGACAGCTTTGGATTTTATTTTATATGCAAAGTTAATGTATTCTCAAGGTTTTTTTGCATTTTTTTGTGTTTTTTTATTTTTCCAATTTTTTTTATGCATGTGATGTTCTATGCTTCGTGTAGGTTTCATGAGTGTTTGTTTTGCTTATTCTATGTTTTTCATTTGATTATGTAGTTTAATCTTCCTTTACTGTGTTTGATTTGAATTTTCTAGAGTTTTTGTTCTTCATTGTACTCATATTTGGGGATTGTTTTATTTTTTGTCTTTGTTGAGTAGTTGTTAGTATTTTTGTGTTTGATTGGTTGTATATGATGTTATTCGACTGTTTTTGTTTGGATTTTGCATTGATTTTGTTTCTGTTTTGAATGTGTGTGATATTTTAGAATTTCTTTACATTGTGTGCTAATTTTTGTGTATTTGTTGTTTCTTTGTAAATGTCGAAGAAGAGAGTTGTCGGTGAATTATTAGATTATGATATTCTGGACATTGAGAAGAACTATGTTGATCCTGCTGAAGGAAGTCCTGCTGCTGTCATCAAAAATGTAAAGAAAAGAACATCTTCTCAAGGTACTTTCTTTTTGTCTCTGTTTTTGGCGGGAATTTTTTTCTTTTATTTCCATATTTAATTGTAAATTGTTGTTGTTCAGTTTTTTGTGATGTTGTGATTTTATGACATGATGTTTTTAGTTTAACATGTTTTTTGTTGGATTGTACGATTATTTTTAAGAGGTGTATTTCATGGATTTTGTGTATAGTGTGTCTGTTTAGGTTCATGTTTCAATTTAGGAGTGTGATGTAGATTGTGATTTGGGCTAAAGTTTTAAATGATTGTTTACATTATTTTTTTTCCATGCACTTGTTTTGTATTATATTGCAGTTATTATTGTTTTACAGTTCCAGTTTGACTTTTAGTTTCAGTTGATGTTATTAATGTTTTACAATTTAAGTTTTCAGAAGCATGTTGCTTGTGCAGAATGTCTCGGTATTATTGATTTTTAGTATCTTAGATTGATGTTATTTTGTTTTCAGATTGATGGCTTCATGTGTGTTGATATGCAGCTGTTTTCTTTTATCCAGTTATCCTTTTGCCAAATTAATTCTTGTTGCGTTATTTTTTTATGCTTATATAAGTACATTTGGTGTTTTAGATGCAAGTATTGCTAGTGGCTATGTTAGGAGACAATCACATCAACTGAGGGGTGACCCTAATGTTGATTTGATATCAAGTCTTTTTCTTTTTATTTACTTTTCTGAATGTTTTATATTAATGTTTCATATATTTTTATCAATGCAGCTGTTCTATTTCAGGAATCTCCTCTGTAAATAGGAGACATGAGGAGAAAGCCAAGAGAAATCTTGATTTGATTGATGGAGATAAAACATCATGAGGAAATGATTCTTGCAGTTTGGAGACGGTGTTGACTAAAGTTGGACCGAATGATGTTGTTGCAGTTGAAACTGCTAATCTTGAGAGTCCGCTTAATAAGAGGATGTTGCTCAAGTCTGTGGCTGTAGAGAAATCTAAGGTTGTTGCTATGGGTGTCAGTGGCAAAAATATTGACAATAAATTATTTATTTTTAATTTTTTAACATTTCAATGTTTTATTCCCATTCTTTATGCAATTTGATTTGATGTTTTATTTTTTGTAGTTGTTGGTGTTGCTAATATTAAAAACCCTATTACGAAGGATGACGCTGGTTTGAAGAAGCAATCAAAAAATGATGATGTTGTTGGTAGAGAAGCTGCTAGTCCTGAGAGTCCGCCTAAGAGGAGGATGTTGTGCAAGAATGTGGCTGTGAAAAAAATCTAAGGTTTCTTCTGAGGGTGTCAGTGGCAAATGTATTGACATTAATTTTTTTTGAAATGATTTTACCTTTCGATGTTTTATTCTCATTACTAAAGGTTTTTGGTTTTGTTTTAGATTTATGATGTGATTTTTTAACATTATGGTATGATGTTTCATATTTTGTAGTTGATTATTTCAGATTTCTATCATTTTGTTTTTCATGATGCTAAAGTCTAATTTACCTGGTTTATTTTTTTTATCTTAGTTGATGATGGCAACAAGAAAGTTGCTGAGAAAAAATATTGAAACCTGATGTTAGTGATAAACAAGCTGTTGGGATTGCTGATGTGGATGACATCATTTTTTATAGCTCTGCTTTTTAGTTTTCACTTTTTGATGTTTTACCATGATGATATGATGTTTAAAGTTCTGTAGATGATGAGGTGTTAAGTACTGTTCCTGACACCCAAACTGTGAAAAACAACGTTGATGCAAATGTTAGAGCTGAGAATGGGGTTGATTCTGAAGAGAAGTCTGGAAGTGAAGCAACAAAAGATGAGATGATGATGATGGGAGTTCTCAATCTGAGGAATCAAAATCTGGATCCGAAGATTCGGAAAGCGAGGAGGGGGTTGATAAAACTAGTGATGAAGAAGATTCAAGTGGTTCTGATTCTGAACCGGAACATGAGGTGGTAGTCTTGAAGAAGCCTGTGAGAAGGTTTACGAAGATAACAGTGAAAGGGAAACGTGATGGGAAAGCGGTTGTGTCTGGTGGTGATGATTCTGATTACGATGTAAGGTTTGTTGGTATTTTAAATACTATCTATAATGTTTATTAGTTTAGGTGTTGTTGATGTTTTTTTATGTGACTTGATGTTTAAATTTCAGTTATTGATGTTTTATGTTCTGCATGTGATGTTTCTAGACTTATTTTTTCTTTCAGGTTTGAGAAGGGCTTCACTACCAAGTGTAATCTTGGGAAGATTGAAAAGTTTTCTTGCCTGCTGACTACAAACTAGATCAAAGCTGCGAGAGAGATTGGTTTTGATGGTTTGATCAAAATAAATTTTACTGTCCTTCCTAAAGATATCCTTCCTTACCTTGTTCAGAACTTTAATCTCATTAGCCATGTTCAAACAATTGATAGGTATTTTTTAACTCATAATGATGTTCATGATGTTTTAGGACTCCCAATCAGTGAAAAGGAGGTGATTGAAATTAGTAATCATCAAAAGGGGGGAAGAAGGGATTTAGATCTGAGAGAGAGTTGGAGGGATGCGTTTGGGGTTGATAGTTTGGGTCCTTGTGATGGGGTTTTTTAGTTTTTGTATGAGATGATTTAATTTTAAGCTTTAGGTGTTGTTAAATTTGCTGGTGTGATGTTTTACGATTTAGTTAAAATGATGTCATCCATCCTTGTTGGCTTTTCCTGATTCTTTTGTTTTTTCCCTAGGTTGATGATCAAGTTTTCCTTAGGTTTAAGAGGAATATTGAGGTTGTCACTAGGGCCTTGGTTTCTGAGCTAGATCAAGATGCTAAGGATGTTGATCCTGCTATTGATGCCCAGCCTACTCCTCCTTTTGACCGAGACAAGTTTTTTGCTAACCCTATATTGTTTGATGTTATTGATGAGATTGTAAGGAATGACTTTAGGAATTGTACTCCTATTGCTGCTCCTGTGAATCGTACGCCATCATTCAATCTTGGCATTGAGATAGTTAGAAAGAAATCATATTAAAAAGCACCAGCAGAAGGCAAAGGAAAGGCAGTTGGGTTGGGAAACACAAAGAATTAGAATATTTGTGTGATTAATTAGTATTTGACATTAAGTTTTTTAAGAATATTAGTTGGTTTGAATATTTAAGTTCTTCAAGTTAGAGATTTGATAGGGCTTTTGAACTATTTATATTAGGAATGATGATTTCTTATGGTGATTGACAGTTTACGGGCTACCGTAAAATTGTTTGTAGTTTTTCTATGTTTTTGTTTTAATGTGATCATTTTTAAATTTGATGTGATGTTTCATTATCAATGTGTAATTTTATACTTTTGAGCAATCAGTGTTTGATGTTTTATGTCTTTGATTTTTTTTTGAAAATACTTGATCATCTGTAATATAAATAAAGACATATGAGCCAACTTATATATGTAAATCATCATGTAAGAAAAATATTAACATCAGTGGATAAAAGTGTAACATCCAAAAACTCAATGCAATAAGAGTGGAATGTATAAGATAAGTGGTAGCATATGAATATCCTTTTTAAACGTAACATCCTCATCAGTACATATTTCTAAAACATCAAACTCTAACAATATAACATCAATCCATAACTGTGTAACATCACTGGATGGCAGTAAACATCTACCAACAAGCTGGTTTTAGATTAATTGAGCTTTTGGTGTCTTGGATCCAAATTCCTCTCACTGGTTTCTTCATTTCACTCTTGAACTTTTTCCTTTGGTTTTTATTTTTGGTGGATCGAGTACTTCAGAAACTGTCTTTGTTGTGGAACCTCTTGCACTATTAGTTGCTGAATGTTCTTACGTATCCATTGCTTTCATTTGATTGATTGTAGTCGAGTCTCTATTCAGCCCCTCTTCAAGGATTCTTCAAGTTTATATTTTCTCTTCACACTTCAACACTAGATTTTAGTACTTGTGTAGTATATCATGACGCCATGGTATGTTACCTTTGATCTCCTTATTTTGTGGTACTGTTCCTCCGAGCACCTTTTTCCATATTTCTTATTTTGCCATCTTTGTCCATCTCTTGAGGATGTGATCTTCAAGGATGGAAGTGATGTTGTGCAAATGGAGGATGCGAATGGCATGGAAACACAACAATCATACCTCTTCAAATTACTTGCAAGAGCATTTGATTTCCACCTTTTGATCCTAATTTTTGAAAGCAACCTTCTCCATTTTTGTGTCATTTTTGTCAGGTTGTACTTCATAAACATCTTTGAATCCAAGGCTCAATGTTTTTACAGCTTTACTCACCATGACTAGCTTTCATTCTGCCTCAAAGTCTCTGTACAACTTATGTGTGCATATTTCAACTGCATGATTCCTCTGAGCACCTTGCTCCATTGACCTTGGTTTTCCTATTGACCCAGTGTATTCCTTGCTGGTCTCTGTACTTCTCCAGCTCTGTACAATTTTTTCAAATATTGAGAAAAACTGTGTCAAGTTTGTTGTTTTGTTGGTACTGAAGTTGATTGCCTTGTTTGTGCTTTCGCTCAATTGTGATGATAATGTCCCAGCCGAGAAGAAGTCCTCGCTTAATGTGGTACACTATTTATCTCAAAGTCCATATAAGCGCTTAAACCACTGGTTATCATCTGGTACTTATCCATCATAGAGCCCCATCATCTCTAAAGTTCCTCTTCTTTGAACAAATTTTCAAACAATTGTCGAATGTCATGCCAAATTATTCTTCGCTTTTCACTTTGTTATAGTTACTTATTGCATTCTGATTCAGATGTCATAGACACAGCATGTGCTTTGTGTTACTGAACACCTAGTACAAAAATTGGTTGCAGTGTGAAACATTAGTCAATTTTTATGAAAAGTTATAACCTTCTGTTGAAAGATCAAGCATCGAGTATTTATGTTTTAATTGTGATCAGAAAGAATCAAGCAATTTTTCATAAAACTTCATATCATAATATAGAAACATCATACATGTATTTTAGAAATGAATTAGGATTTATATAATCATATATGTTGAGTTATGAAACATCAACCACAAGTACTTGAAACATCACATACAATTTTTGAAACATAAACACAGAAACTGAGTAGGTTGCAATAAGTACCTTTTGGATAACACCTGTCATAACTGAGTCCTGGTTAGTAAATATTATCACTGGTCCTTTTCCTTCCACTAACTTTTTGAAAGTGTCCAGCAGCCAAATGAAAGTCACTTTCTTTTTGTCGCCAATGAATGCACAACCAAACATCACATTGTTCCAATAGTATTTTATTCCCACAATCGATGGACAAACAAGGTTGTACTTTTTTTGTCCTGTATGTGGTGTCAAAGATCATCACATCCCCGTAGAACATGTAATCCTCTTTCATCATTGCATCCCTCCAAAAAAGCGCGGTCAATTTTGCCTCCTCATCCAACTTGACTCTGAAGAAGAAATCCTCCTCCCTTCCATCAATTTTGTAGAGCTCATTGATCACATTTTGTGCATCGCCTCCTTCAATTGCTTTCATCATTAACCTAATGACATAATTAATGTGTTCCCTCATCGTGTGCCCTATATTTTCTTGTCTACTTGCATCGCATGACAAATACTTGAAACTTGTAGCTAGCTTTAAACCTGAAAATTCCATAGCCTTAATTGTTCTTGCCTTTTCATACTCTGTCTTCCTCTCACTGCGCTGCAAGTATTGCCATTCCTTCCTTGTAAAATCATGGTTGGTCTCAGTGATCTGGTGCTTGATTTCATAGATGTTTACATCGACAAACTTGATCCTGATTGCAGCCTTACATCCTGTTCTTGTAATTGAAAATTCTTGTCTTTCTTCTCTTGTTTTGTGGTTGTTGGGTCAGGGTGTCAATAGTGTTTGAAACTGATTTCCCTTGCCACGAGTATGTGTAATATTGTTCCTTGACCTTTCCTTCATTTGTTAGTATCTGTGTCGATTTCCTTATAGAAAATCTAAGTGAAGTTGCATGTGCATGGTATAATGTTTCAAACTCTTCCCGTGTAGTTGCTTGAATTCCATGAAGGGGTTCTGTTTGATCTATTTCCAACAAGTTTGGTATACTTGCAATTGAAAACTCCTTTTTTTTAAATTTTTAAGAATCTATACATAATGTTGTAGAGTTAGAACATAATGTTACATATTTGAAACATCAAGCATTACATGAGTTATATAACATCATGTTTTCTGATAATTGTTACTCTGATTATGTTCAGTTAGTATGTAACATCATATCTTATATTTAACATATCATACCATATTTCAAGAACATCGTATGCTATAAATCAGATCATTGTCCGCCTATTGTCATTTTGCAAAATGTGAACAGATAAATATGTTCTTATAACTTCAACTCTATAGTTTGAAAGATCTGACATTTTAAATGAAAGTTGCAGCACATTTATAACTAATTTTCAGCTTTCAACAATAGAGCAACAATAAATTGGGTACGATCAGACTTATTGATCCGACTTTTGCTACTACACATAGTTTGCGGCTGTTCAAATCATACAATCAGATCGTTCACAAACACAGTCTTCTGCTCTTCAAATCAGAATAGAAAAATCAAATTCAAGGATAGAAAGTTCATTGATGTTCCCAACTTATATCATATTTTTATCACATTCGAAGTATGATTTTGTAATAGATTAGAGATTTAATTTGAAGGAAATCGACATTTTATAAATTAGAGGGTTAGGATGATATCACATATTTTATGTCCTAATTCTTTTATTTATGAAATATTTTGAAGACTCCTTTTGAAGAGTTCGTGTTTGAAGAGTTCGAGATTGAAGAGGCAACGGAATTTTGAATAGAATGCCAATTATTCTGGAAATTGGTAGAAGCTAGGCAGAGAGGTTGCCATGGTCAGTGTCAAATCTGCACGTTCAGTGGCCACAACCAGTGGCGAATTGGCACTATCCGTGACAAAAGGTCCAGCAGCCAATTTTGTTGTTTTTCTCTTTTAATTCCTAGACTATAAATACCCCTCCCCTCTATTGAAGACAGTGAATTTTCTACCTTCAAAACCCTAGTTTGCATTTATTCCTTCATCTTTTCTCCTATGTTTACCATGGATTTTTGTGCTTTTTTATGGATTTAGCTAATCTAGGCTAAATATACTCTTGGGAGCAATTGGTAAGCATTTCTAGTATGAATTTGTGATATTTGATTTATCATATTTTGTGCTTAGATTATCAAGTATATCTTGTGTTTTATTGTGTGATTAATGCATGATCTAGACTAGGATGGTCAACTAGTTGGTGATTGTGGGTTAATTATTTGCTTGGTTTTTTGTCAAACCCGAAAGACTTTGACTTTTTATCGATGTAATTGTTGTTAGTTAATGTTAGGTTATAATTGGGAGTGACAAATATTTATGATCATTGTTTGATGAAATTGCTTAGATTTAAGATGAATTTGAATTACTTTGACTAATTATCAACGTGGCTCACTAATAACGATTAGCATGAAGGCTGATCCTTGTAGTCGTTATTAGTAGATATATTTGTGTTATCCCAATATTTCTCGCTTATAGGATATTCTGTTAGTTGTATTGGGTCTTCATCTGTATTTCTATTCTCGGGGAAGTCTATAACGCCGATAGTCTAGGGTGACCCGAGGGTAAAGGTTATTGTGGGGCACCGATCGTCCACTCTAACTATAACCGAGGAGAGTGGAGAAATATCTTCGCTCGAAAGGTGTTGATAAATTCTCCAAAAATATGTGTTTATGCATAAAAATAGGATAATTAATCGGTGATCAAAGAATGACCAGAAATGTAAACCAATTGCGCCCATGACTCGTTATCATCTTAATTATATCTTTCATGCTAGTGTGATCATAGTTATATCGGTTTCTATAATAGCTGGTTAATTTAGTTGTTTAAAGTAGTCGTAGTGTTTCTAAAATGAAAAACCCCAACTTGGTTACCACACATGTAGAGTGACTTTTTCGTGTGTTTTTTAACTACGTTTAAAACTCGATAAAACCTCATTTTCCTCGTGGACGACCCCGACTTTCCACTATCTACTTTCTAGTAGTTAGCCACAATTAGGACCTATAAATACTATATTTGAGAGGCAAGATGATGGTCTCCCAAGGATGTATGAATTGTGGCAATGTCAATTTGCGCAAGTTCTTCCGCGGTAAAACATTTCTTCGGCTCCTTGATAAATTGAGGAGGCCAAGCTTTAGACCGCCATCCTTGATAGTTTCTTTCCATTTCACTACCAGTTGTTCTTCAGCCAAAACATCCACTAATTCGGCTAGCGTCGCAGCATACTCCTTAGGTACCTTGGAGGTGATGTTAGTCACCACCTAATTACATCCGAGTTGCTTGGCAATTCGAAGTAACTCGATGAATAACCCCTCGAATTCAGGAGTCTTCACCACCTTATTGGTGTAAGACTCGAGGAAGGAATGTTGAGAAGCAGAACTCAGTTTCTGCATCAAATGGAGTTTCTGAGTACTTAGGTTCTTTGAACCTTGCTTTTCTTTAAGGGTTGTCTTCAACCTATCGATCTCAACATTAGCACCAGAAAGCTTCTCTCGAAAGTCGTGACACTCAACCTCATGCTTACTGCACATAGCGTTGATTACAAACTCAACTGGAATCCTCAACAGAGAGAAGATCTGGTTTGAAGAGGAGTGGAAGGCCGCAGAAACCTAGCAATTATCAAGATTTAGATTGCAAACTAGCATAAAAAATATATGATGATAACAGCGTGCAAATGTCAAAACTTACAAAGGAGTCTTGGCTTAAATCTCCTAAGAAATCCAATGATAGATAAGAAGGAGCTGCATCACTCTGAGAACCCAGCTGAGTAAAAAGGAGTAAATATGGTGTCACCATCCACTTTGGGTTTCTTGAAGGCGGGACCTACTTCAGGTATTTGACCCTTCGATGGTTGGTCAACTTCGGTAACAGCATTTTGCTGGGCCGGTTCATCAGGAACTACCCCCGACGAGGTAGGCCGGGCTCGGAGAGATGCCTGGGAGACCTTCAAAGCATTGAGGATATTCACTGAAATGTAAAGTAATAAATATCAAAGAAAAAGCATGTAAGAATAAAATTCAGAAGTTACGTTGAGAACACCTTCGGAAGGTCCCGAAGGATGTGGTTCTCGAGGGGGGTCTCGTAAGAGTTGTGAGGATGTACGTCTCCCTTCATTCTCTCATGCCTTTATTTGTTCTAAGCTCGATACTTGGGTCAACGTACCCTCGGGCCAAACGCTTGAAATTTTATTGAGCTACCGAGCGGTAAATATATTCTTATATCTTGGCAGGCCAATCTAATCCTCTCCTATCTTTAACATCACGGCGATAGATTGCGTTCACATCTAAAGCAGCACTTTATTGAAGATTAGTCTTCCTAAAAAGGAGCAAGGATCGAGTACCTCTAATTCGAGTCATCCTTGACATGAGAATTCCATCATGGCACTCGATAGGGACCGCTGAAGTCAAATGTGTAAGCATTATCTCGCCATCCCGCGGTATTCAAGGGGGGAATGATGATTCTCTCCCTGCATGTCTGCTGGAGAAAGTGTACGTGTTCTTCGCATCCCTATAGGACGATACGAAGTATAACACTCGAAGAAGTCCATATGGAGAATTGATATTTAGTTCTTTACATATGGTCATGAAGGCCACAATGATGACCATTACATTTGGGTGGAATTGGGTTTGGGTTAGCATCAAATTCTATTAGAAGCCTCGAGAAAACAGGAAGGAAAGGGAAGTATAATTCGTTCCTAAAGTGTAGGTGGTACATTATGGACCTATCGACTAATAACATAGTAGGAGTTTTGTTTTCTCCGGGAAGCTTCAACTTTGCATTAGCTGGTATATACTATTGAGGGGGGAGAGTTGAAACAAGTTTCGCAACCTTCAAAGGCAAAACGTACGGTTCATCCGGGTCTCCGTCAATACTACCCTTTGTGTTTCTTAACCAGGAACTTCCTTCTAGGAGGAAATATCGAAGAGGCCTCCTCAAGTTCATAACCACCCGACTTCGATGGTCTTATTAAACCCTTGCCCTTCCCATGGCCAAGTCTTGAGGAGTCCCCTTGTTAAATCCTTCTTCGAGAAGGCAAGAGGCAAATTCACTGTACTCGAGTCTATTATTGCCCGAAAGAGTCCTTTTTTTTGAATGGACAGTATTTTCTCTATCAACGCTCAAAATAGGGACCCCCTCTCCTAAATTCTTCTCTATACGGGAGTCTAAATTTCTACATTACTCATGGGGGCTAGGATATTTGGAAGTCATTGAAAGATAAAAGGAATAGATGGAAAAACTTACTCGTGGAAGGATTTAGAAATTTAGAGGAAGCACTGAGGATGGCGAGTCTCTGAGGAAATTTTTGACTAATTCCTCTTCAAACCTGCAAATTAGAAGCGGGAAGGGCGAACACAACGGTTTTAATGGGATAATGGGGGCTGGAGTTACTCAAAAAGATAATGATTTCCTTGAAAATGGGTAAAATCTAAAAATACGTGAAAACGTGGGAAGAGTTACCATTAATAAGTCATATGCGGTAAAGAACTTCCTGCCTAGTAAGTTCCATGCGCCGCACGCACGCCCTTACAAATTCAGTATAAAGGAACATTTTAAGAAAACTTAAGTGTTCCAATGGTATCGAAGTATTCGAAGTTATTAGATGGGAGTTACTTTGCCTCTTAACTTGAGTTTTATCGTTCTTGCGTATGTTTACATTGAGGGCAATATAATGTTTTAAGTGTGGGGAGGGGTTAAAGAACTTACATGCATGTATGCTTGATCTTGAAAGCTTTTTGCTACTTTTGATTGGAAAAATATGGGAAAATGAAAAAAAAGGAAAAGGGAAAAAAGTTAACAAGAAAACCTGCTGAGTTGAAAACCCGAGAGGGCAATTTAGGAAACATTGGGGACCCGGATAGGTCGAAACCCCGAAAGGGCGACCTAGGTAAAAATGAGAGGTTAAATGTGGGTAAGATGTGAGCCTAAGAAATATGATGTGTGGCTAGGATGAAAATCCAAAAGGGCTCCTAGGCCAAATGAGAGAAAAAAGAGAGAAAATTTTGTTAAAAATCTACTCATTTTCCGGTGATGGAATCATAAGCTTGCGGTTGATAAATGGATGAATCGGGTAGCATAACATCATAGGACTTCTTGGGATTGGATAACTTAGCGGAGGGAAACGAAGTATGATTGTCAATTCTTGATTCTTTAGGTACTTCGTTTTGGTTGATATATTGGTATGAAGTGAAGTATGTGCTTGAACTTCTCATATGGTTTTGACTTCATTTTATGCCATTGGATATTGGGATCAATTCGGGACTTTGAAATGTTTTCATTGGTAGTAGTGAACTGATAGGTGGTAGGTTTGGTTAGATTTAGGAATTGGGGTTGTGTGTGAAAAAAATTCTCATTTGAGCTTTGATTTTGGGATTTATGATATTGAGAGTTTTGTGAGGCTTTGATTGGGGAATATTAGTATTAGGATATGGACATATGAAATTCTTTGTATTCTTGAATCTTTTCTTACTCGAGGATGAGTCAGGTTCAAGTATGGGGAGATTTAATGTATCCATTTTATACAGTTATTTTGGAACTTTTTGGTTCACTTTTGTACACTTTTGTGCTTTAGATGCGGAATTTTGCCTGGAAATTCTCTAAGATAGGTTAAGAGCAACTTTGCGCTTTTGTTATTTTTCTAGGGGATTTTGTATGACAAAGCATTTGTTGGAAGACTTTAAAGACTGTCTTTGAAGATTTTAAGACCTTCTTTTAAGCTTTCAAGACTGGAGGAATTAAAGAAAACTGAAGTGAAGAAGAAGACTTGAGACAATAAGAAGAAAGAAATCGAGATGCTAAATTTAGGCTCTGCCGCGAGTCGCAACGAATGTGTCGCGAGTCGCGATGGACGTGTAGCCAGACATATTTCCTTTCTTTTTGTTCTATAAATACCAAACCTTATCCTTTTTCTTCACTCTCTTCTTCTTCCTGACCGATTATGGGCTTAAAACCTAGTTTTCTTCTTTTCTTACTTTTTGTAGGTTAGTTATGTGTTTTCATAATATAGGCTAGTAATCTCCTTGGGAGAGATTTATTGAAGCTTCCAAACTAATATAGTAAGAACCTCTATTTCACTCTTTCTTTAAGCATTTTTTATTTATCATTTATTGTGTTCTTGATATTGAGTTTTTCTTCATTTATGCTATGAGTTGTTTGAGAATATGAAGCGTTTGTATGATTAAGTGCTAGGGTGTTAGGAAAGTGTACAATTTCTTAGCTCTTTGACATGAAAATCCAAGAACATG
>JAULKM010135959.1:0-52833 GCA_032355605.1 Rubia tinctorum
TATAATTAATCACATGTAAATATACATGAAGACACTTCATACTTGTGCATTGACATTCTTGAAGAAATGGAGTTATGGGATATTAATAATTAAAGAATTACCTTTCAGAATATAATGTTAACAATAGTAATTGCTATAAAGTTTTCCATCAACGAAACTCAAACATTTCCATTGATGTCTCCTTCTCTATGAAGTGTGCATTGACATTCAATGTTGAAAACATGAGTCCAGGTTTTGGCAATCCTGTGAATCTGCTAACCTTTTTGTTTATTGATATCTTGTGCACTTTATTTTCTTACTACACTTTTAAATTGTGGCAAAACACCACCCCACCAATCGGCGTGTATTACCATTACACTCGTACCTCCAAACCTTCTCGCCATTGGATTGGAACTTCACTTTGACATTGACGTATATATGATAATTTTTTATTTTTTATTATTTATAATATTCACAAAATATTTAGATAAAGCATTTGTCATTCCTTTATAGGTTTTAAAGACGGCACACCACCATACTTGAAATCATAAATGAACTTGTGCCAAAACAAACTCGCTCAATACATCTTTACCATCCATGTCTTAAGTTTATTCAGACCTACCTTTGTACCAGGTAAGTAAATATGTATGACAGGTCGGAAGAATCCTTACATGGGTAGTTACCATTTTTTGTGGTTGTTTTGTGATTTTTGCCTGTAATTTACAAAACTCACACTACCTTCAAGCGACCAATGTTAGATATCATATAGGTTAGATTAGCAGTTTTCACATTGTAGTATGAAAATGTTTATTTATATCAATCACCAAATGTAGATTGTGAGGTTCCATTTTCAATACAATAATATAATTTAACATTTTCTGTAAGTATTTTCAATTCTGGATAGTTTAACCGATGCAGACAATAACTGCCTAGATACATATTCCAATATCGAAACACATTTTTAAAAATGAAACAGTATCAATTCAAAAATAGACGCTGACTTCGTAACCAACTGTATTTAGTGATGCTGATTGATATTTCTGATATCATATCCAAATCGTACGATCAATCATCTGATATCGTAAGATGAAATTCCTACAACCACCACTTATAACTTCTAAAATTGGAAATTTACTATAGACGAACATAAAATAAGCCATTACTGTTTGACTTCTTATATTCTGAATGGAAGTGTTCCAATCTCAATATGTTGTATGACAGTTATGAAATTACAAAACATGAAGCTTACAATGTCATTGATTGAAACAAACAATGGTAGAAATTTTATCGTCGTCTAACAAACAGGTAGGAATAGTGGTTGTGCTAGGGACGACGGTCTGAATATGCCTTTCTATTATCGGTATCAATGCTTCAAATAAGGCACTACTACACTAGTGTCGAGTTGGTAAGTATTTGAATTATAATTAATAAACAAGAAATAAATGAAATAAATATACATGATTAATTGTAAATAAGTATCACTGGAAATTAAATTAAATTAATTATATATATTTAAAAATAAATTTAAAAAATATTTAATCCATATTTTCATGATGTTAATCGGGAAAAAACACCTCCATTTGAAGAAAAAACTGTAATTTAATCATTGGAGGAAAACTGAAAACATGTAGAATACCAAGTAATGGAGAAACATAATTTAATAAGGGGTAGTCATAAAATGAGATACCCAAATAATAAATAGAGATTCCCAAATAATCATCACAATCAATTACAAAGACAAGGAGATAGATCACATCATGAAATCATATGCTCAAATATTATATTACTGAAGTCAAATTTACATGATTTAGAAGTGCCATGAAATCCAATACATGAAAATACATAACACGTGAATTAGCACAATTTCTAAAGAAAAATATCTTGAATTCTTATTCGTAGAGTTCAACTTAAAAAATTAAACTCATTCCACTTATTAATCAAATACTAATTTATTTAATATATATATATATAAATTATATTATTGAAAAACATTTTAGAACGGCGGCTTTATCGTGATATTTAATTTTAAAAATATTGTAATTATAAATTAGCAACATTTCCGGGTAAAATTCAATTGAAATAATATTTTGGCTTTATATTTTTTTGCTAGCAGTAGTAGTCCATTTTACAGCCTAGATTTTTTGTTGACTCACTAGTAAAAGGTAATAAAGAATAGGGCCAAAATAATTTTTGGGGTTGAAATTATATCAATATGTTATTATTGGTAATTATTGGAAGTATAATGCTCCCTTTATCCCAGTTAAATCTGCACAAACTTTTTTAGTCAAATTTTTTAAATTTTGATCATATATTTAAATAGATATATAAGCAATAATATTATCATATGATATATTGTTAAAATATATTAACACGTAAACTCTAAATGGCAAATTTTTAGTATCAGGTAAACTATTGAATTCTTTATTTTTCTATTATATATAGTTATGGGCCAATCATAGTGAAATTTTCAGTCCAAAATATATTTTCACATAAATGTATAATAATTAATATCCATAGTGATTCTTTATGATTCTTCACCCCATATTTTATCACTTGAAGTTTTGTCCTCTCCTCCTCTCCTTGATTTTACGATCTTATTAGTGCACTTTGCGAATTGATAGTTCATTCCAATCTTGATGCAGTTCGTTTCTACCTTTAAGTCTAGTCTATGCACAACTTCTGCACTTCACACCAAAACATTCCCTCAATCTTGAAATTATATCACCATCAAAGATACATTTTATGCAAGAAAACTACCCTTTAATGCACATTTTCATTTCTATATTTCTCTGGTCTACTACATTTGTTTTGCCCTTAGTTGTGCTGCAGTTGTTCTATATCATTGAATATTTGGTGTTTTTCTGAACTTGGTTATGAAAAATGCAGGGACATAAGAGAAGATATGGCTTCGATAGGGATTAGCCAAGCTCTAGCAGAAGACTGAATCAAGCTAATGAGAAAATACCTAGTGGTACTCTCTTGTCACTATAGTTTTTTGGGATTCTGTTGTTGATAAAAAAATTTGAGTTTATTTATCATACCCCCATAAGTTTTTGGTTTCCTTTGTTGAAGCAGTAACTTGTGCCTCCATAAGGCTATAACTGTAATTGTAGTACATTACTATTAAATGATTCATGGGAGAATTTTATGTTTGGCAACTTTTGAGAATCAGTTTGAATACTTTTTTATGAATCTTATCATCTATAAAAATGGATTCCTATTTTTTTGTTTTTGTTGTTGATCCAAGTTATTAATTTTATTTGGCATGCCATGTTAAGTTCATCACTATATAAAACTACTTGATGTTTGATATAATTTCTGTAATCCTTGTTTCTTTCAGGGCTTGCTATGCTTTTTGACATTCATTTGCACCGCATTCATCAAGTGTGGCTGGTTTTACCATTCATTATATATATTTATATCTTTGTGTTTGATATGTATAAAACTAATATCTTAGCTATTTTATACAGTGAGATCTTTAATTATTCTAGGTTCATACCATATAAAGCGTCGGGGCAGTGGATCTCACTTCAGAATGGAGAGTACTGACTCTCTACATGGCAGGCGTGAAATGGTTATAGCTGGTGGTAGCAGTCCAGGCAGGTGCATGAGGATCCCAATGGGTAATAGTGCTAGATCAAAGAATCTTCAGTCTGATGGAAGGGTTGGGAATGCTAGAACTAAAGTCCCGGAGCCTCGTAAATCATGGTTGAGAGGGGAATTTGTAAAAGAAGCAGCCATGTCATAAAAATTTACTCAATCTGCTGGTACAGTATTTATTCTACTGACTTTATGAACTTGTAAAATTTGTGTTGTTATTATGATGTGGTTTGTGTGGTAAATTAGTTCAACATTTTCAAGATTTATTTATGCAACATTGTCAAGAAGTTGCAACAGGTGAATGGATCACATCTATTTCCCAGTTAACACTTTTTCTTCACTTACTCTTGTAATTTTTAAGGTCACTGTGACTTGTGCTAGTGAAACGTGGTAAAATATATAGAAAGAAAGAAAAGACAGAGAAAGTTGAAACTGATCATTGGTATGTTCCAATTTTATTTGGTAATATTTTCATGGGAACCATAAGCTAAATTGAAATTGTACCGGTGGAGGTGATTCGTTGATTATGAGTTGTGAAACTAAGTTAGTAGATGGTGACTTGTTTATTCAGGGATACAAAATTGCTGATAATTCAGTGTTAGATTTATTATATCATCGCATCCATTTAAGGGATTAGGGTTTAGGCTTTAGGAAATTCTTTGGTTGTTGGTTTACTTGTTGTATTTGCACGAGGCTTGGTAGGATTCTCTATGAGTTACGACTTCTTATGTGAAACCTCTTCAAAATTTGTGATTTTTTTCAACATTTTTCTGGTGGATGACGTGATGCCCCATTAGGCTGTATATTGATTACTGGACTCTTGAAACTGATCTCTGTGAACTCCAACTTGTTTAAATTAAGAATGATTTTCTTTGATAAAAAAGGGAATGGTATTAATTGTTCTATTCATATAATCTACTGTTCATACAACATACCTTATCTTTAGTGACTGAATGGTGTCCGCATCATTAGATATAATTTCATTTTTGCATTTATAAATTTCATTTGTGCAGGAGCTGCTTATCCACGCACTGATCCCAATTTTCTCGTTTGGAAGAAACTGCTTAACAAAGACTTGGGCTATCAAGAATCGAGTGATGATCAGACTCAAAATTAGAAGAAGGAAGAGGTGGAGATGCAAGTTTCTCCCAATCGGAGGCGCATTTCCAGGGGATGAGACCTAAGTGATACGAAGATTGGGCTTGTTGGAGAGAATTTAGATGAAGCCTTCATGATGAGTTCAACAAAACTGAAAAAGATGTGTGGAAGGTCGAGGATAGCACCTGTTCAAAAAGGTATAATTTGTTTGATTATAGAATTTTGGTTTCTTCCAAGTTTGTCAACACTTCTGCTAATTTTTCCTAAATTTTGTGGCTTTTTCAGCCAATGAGAATGTAAATAAACCATTCATAAGTAGTTCGGAAAGACTGCAAAAGATGCATAAGAGGCCGAGGAAAGCACCAGTTCAAAAATGTATCATTGGTTTGATTATAGCATTTTGGTTGCTTTATTCTTTATGTTTGTAAACAATTATGATTTTTTTAAAAAAATTATGGCTTTTGCATCCATGGTGAATGTAAACGAATACTTTAGAAGGAGTTCAACAAGAATGCAAAAGATGTGTGGAAGGCCGAGGAAAGAACCTATTAAGAAATTTATCATTTATTTGTTTATAGCATTTTGGTTGATTTATGTCCATGTTTGTACACATTTTTGATCATTTTCCTGAATTGTGTGGCTTTTGCAGCAATGCAGAGTGTAAATGAAGGCTTCAAAAGAAGTTCACCAAGACTATAGAAGACTCATGGAAGGATGAGGAAAGAACATGTTAAAAAAGGAACAATTTTTTATTATAGCATTTTGGTTGCTTTATTATCCAATTTTGTAAGCATTTCTGATCATTTTCCTAAAATGTGTGGCTTTTGTAGCCATGGAGAGTTAAATTCCAAGGCCCCCACCTTCAAGATCAGTTCCTAGTAATGCTGACTATTCATCAAGTGGATCACAATGATGAAAACTATAGGCTTAGATTGTGTGAGAATGATGAGTATAAAATATCCTTGTCTGATGAAGATGGCATTTTAGGTAATATTGCAGTTGAAAAGCCTAGTCGGCCTAAGGATAATGTTAGGGAGAGTCACAAATCTAAGATCATGAAGAAACCCTCGTCTCATTGTGTGAGGCTGGCTGATGTGGAGGATTGCCATATGAATAATATCTTCAGCACTGAGGGCAGTGCCCAAATAGATGGCAATGCAGCAGCTGAGGATATCATCCCCGAAGATGCAGCTGCAAAGGAGTGCGCTGAGGAGACTATTCCAACTAATGCAGCAACTTATGATGGAAGTGCACAAGTAAAGAAGGTTCAAGAGCAGATTTTCACAAAGGGACATACTCAGGATATCATCACTACAACTGATGATTGTCCTCGTGGAGAGATAATAATGGATAAATATACCGAGGAGGTTGATGCAGAAGCAGAGATGATCCATGAACAAGTTATCGAGAAAGAATGCACTATGATTTTTCTGACACTCCCACAGAGGAGTTGATGATGGATACACATGATGAGGAACCCGATACAGCTGCTGAAATTATAACCAATAGGCGAGCTAAGAATATCATGAAATAGGATGCAAAGATGCACATGATGTGCCTCAATGCTATACCATAAAAACACCTAAAATATCAGGGAATAGAAATCTTGAAGACCAATGGTTATAATGAGAAATCTATCTGTGTGAAGCTTGTACATGAGAGACAATTGCGTGGGGAAAAATAGGGAAGTTGTCTGATGGAACAAAGAACATTATTGTTGTTGCTGGCTCTAGAAAGAACTCTCATCAATTGAGGAATAGACAAGAACCGATGCTGGAAGCTGAAAGGAACATAAATGCTAGAAGTAGTGGATCTCGGGAGGCCTCTAAAATTCCTTAGAACAACAATATCTCGTAGGACCAGCCTTCGAGTCCGAGTGTCGATCACGAAACAAACAATGGAAAGGAAGTAACGAGGAAGATTCAATTGAAGAGCATTACAATAAGAAGAAAATAACAGCGCCTACTCAGAAACCACAACAAGAATTCCCCCAGGTTATTCCACCCCCAACTTTTGAGAAACCCTTAGTGTCACTGCCATCTTTCGATCTGGTATTTCAAGGACAACTTCCTCACCAGGGGCTAATTATCATTCATGAGGAGCCACATTATTCTGCAAGGCATTGTGCTGGAAACTCTTATAGTCACAACATCTCTTCCAACTACGATTACTTTTCACAACCTGGCAGTTATGGACCCCCACGTAGGCCAAGCCATCAGCCCTACAGGCATAGTGTTTCGAGCCATTCTCAGCAGGAGGGTCAAGCTTGGCATCACCCCCAATGTAGTCCCTTCCAGGAGCATGAATCATCAAATTTTGAGTCAGTTTTTTCTTACCCTATGTGGACTCATCAGACGTATGGGCCGGATTGGGCACAATATTTAGGGAACTCCATTTTTGGGGTCAAGCATGATGTTCACGGGCTTGGTGAACAGCTAGATCACCATGAGTGAGAGATGGCGGGGAGATTTGATAAGGTTAATTTTCAGCTGCACCACCTGAGGGAGGATATGGGGAACATGCTCAATGACATCAGAGTGATCAGTGACAGGATGAGGACATCAGGCATCAGAGAGGGATACTACCATCCAGATTCGAGCGGGCAGGGGCACAAAGCCAGACGCCGGAGACGATATTAAGCATCACTTGGTGTTTCCAAATTTTCCTCTTACCTTAGTTATATGCATTGGAGAAATTGCATAAACTAAGTGTGGGGGAAGGGGTGGAACACACTCCCCTAACACCTCTATGGTAATATCTCCCATGCCTATGTTTTAGCTTATGATGATTGTTTTTCTTTGTTTTTTTAGTCTCTCTCCCATTTAGATTTTCAAACTTTTGGTTGTTGTTTTATTTAGGTGTGAGGCCCCTAATTATAGTTTGTTTTGGGGAGTGTGTTTGGAAACTTTGGCGGTGTAATTTTTCTTTCACTTTCTCATATGGTAATCAAACCAAGTAAAACACCCGATGTTCAATGTGAAATATCTCCTCCTGGAAAAATAATCCTGGAAGTAATTATCGGGAAAAGACTCCGACAATCAAGTCAGTCTTTCCTCAGAGAACAAGAATATCTCAATGTAGTTTCACTTACCTTAGTCAATGTTACTCTTCTCATATTTATAGGCAATCATCATCGTGGCTCCATTTTACTAGGGTCCAAGATCATGAGTCACATTGTGCTTCAATCTTGATCACTCTAATCTGGGTTTATGGCTAAGTTTTGATCGTGGCTCCATACTTTTCGATTCATGGCTGAATCTTCTTAGTCATAACCCTACTTTTATCGGTTCTTGAATGACCTGGACATTAGGCCAAATCATTTTGCATTCCTTCTCTATTTAGTCGTGGTCAAGCATTGGGCTAGGGCTAAAGGCCAACAACCTCCAACTTTTTAGGCTAGGAATACACCATAAGTCCCCATAGCCATGAAGACTAATGAGCATGAAGCGATGAATTCATTTGTATTATATATGAAATTTGTTGTTTCGCAAACTTTTAAAGTTGTAATAACATCACCGCCTTTAATATAACTAAGATTGTCCTTGTGAAGTGTTCCTCGCTTCTTTGCTACTAATGCGATGTTGTTTTCGATTTTGAATTTTGACTTTTGAATTCAAATTTTCTCCATATCTGTTATACTTGTAACAACCTTAGCCGTTTGAGATTTTTCCTTTATAACCGAGATTTCTCCTCCTTATTCTTGTATTGTTCCAAATTCTCTCCTGTCGTTGCATCTTCCCCTTTATAAGTGCTTCAATTTTAGTGACTTAATTCTATCACTATTAAGTGTATTGCCTAGCTATATACTTTTGTGCTTGTGCATCATCTCTATTACAATAGATTTGTTTTTTATACTTGTTCGCAATACCTTCTCACCGTCTGATTAGAGTTTGACTTTGAGAAACTTTGCAATGAGGAAAATGACATCTACTACAATATACTTAAGCTTAAATTGTAATCATAAGAACATCATAAATCTCCATTCCACTATTCATAAGGGAAAGATGAAGTCAGAAACTATGTAGGAATTGTTAAAAAATTAATTGAATTTTCAATTTCTATTGTCATCAAAATCTTGCTTACTATATTTTATTGGTGTATACAAAAAAAAGACATATTTATCTATTTGTCTTGAAATGATTAATATCCTGGTATAAAAATATATATTAAATACAGACCTGCTATTTTTTGTGGGAAAATAATATCCATTCCCTTGTTAAAATATTGAAGTTTTTGGACTTGTTGGGAATTTTTCATGGTTCATGTGTGTGCAACATGCATGCATGAAAATAACTAAAATAGGATATATTAGAGACCCATAAAGAAACAAACTTGATCTGTGGCATTCTTGAGCATTCCCATTCCGAGTTAACCCGTGTATCATGGAATATCAAACAAAGTTCTTTGGTTTGGAGGGAGAAAGTGTATATTTTTTTATATTTGGAGAAACTGTGGAAGTCATCACGATGCACATAAGGGTTTGGTTTTTCAAAATATGGAAAAAAACCAACCATTAAATTACCGAAGATGTGCCAAATCTTCTCGCCATCATATTGGAGTTTTAATTTGAGGATCTTCGTGATGAGAAAAATGTCAGATGTTGCAATGTTGTGAAGATTGAATTCCAATTATAATGACATCGAGAGGCTACATGCCACTCTCCATAATACAAAATAAGAAATCAGAACAAATGTAGAAAGTTGATTTTATTTTAATTTTATTTAAAAAATTTATTGTCACTAGAATCCTACACATAATGTTTTTTAGGTTGCAGTAAAACAAAGGTCATATTTACCTATTTTTTTGAAATAATAAATATTCTTGTACATTAAATATAGATAAAAACATATACTGAACATTTTTTACGGGAAAACAATGTTCATTCCCTTGTTAAAATATTGAAGTACTTATATGAGTTTCAAATTGATTAGAGTCCATGTGCTTAGAGCGAGCATGGATTTATAGAACTAAATAGAAAATATAAAAAATTATTGAGAAACTAACTTTTTCGAGGCAATCTTGATCATTCTCACTCTCGTTTACACAACAAATTATGGTAAATCTTTCATCATAATTAGGTTTATTAGGAAGAGTGTATTTTTTCCTAAGATGCACATATTTTACATCTATAATTAATCACATGTAAATATACATAAAGACACTTCATACTTGTGCATTGACACTCTTGAAGAAATGGAGTTATGGGATATTAATAATTAAAGAATTACCTTTCGGAATATAAGGTTAACAATAGTAATCGCTATAATGTTTTCCATCAGCGAAACTCAAACATTTCCATTGATGTCTCCTAATCTATTAAGTGTGCATTGACATTCAATGTTGAAAACTTGAGTCCAGGTTTTGGCAATCCCGTGAATATGCTAACCCTTTTGTTTATTGATATCTTGTGCACTTCTTTTCCTTATAACACTTTTAAATTATGGCAAAACACCACCCATCCAATCGGCGTGTATTGACATTACACTAGTGCCTCCAAATATTCTCGCCATTGGATTGGAACTTCACTTTGACATTGACGTATATATGATACCTTTTTATTTATTACTATTTATAATATTCACAAAATATTTATATATAGCATTTGTTCTCCCTTTATAGGTTTTGAAGACGGCACAACACCTTACTTGAAATCCCAAATGAACTTGTACCAAAACAAGCTCGTTCAATACGTCTTTACCATCTATACCGTAAGTTTATCCAGACCGACCTTTGTACCAGGTAAGTAAATATGTATGAAAGGTCGGAAGAATCCTTAAATGGATAGTTACCATTTTTTGTGGTTGTTTGGTTATTTTTGCATATAATTTACAAAACCCACACTACGTTCAAGCGACCAATGTGAGATATCATATAGGTTAGATTAGCAGTTTTCACATTGTAGTGTTAAAATGTTTATCTATATTAATCACCAAATGTAGATTGTGTGGTTCCATTTTCATTACAATAATATAATTTAACATTTTCTGAAAGTATTTTAATTTTGGATAGTTTAACAGATGCGTACAATTACTTCCTAGATACATATTCCAATATCGGAACACATTTTTAAAAATGAAACGATATTAATTAAAAATGGATGCTGACTTCGTAGCCAACTACATTTAGTGATGCTTATTGATATTTCTGATATTATATCTAAATCGTACGACCAATCATCTGATATTGTAAGATGAAATTCCTATAACGACCACTTACAACTTCTAGAATTGGAAATTTACTACAGACGGATATAAAATAAGCCATTACTCTGTGACTTTTGATATTAGAACAATTATAACACTACATCTGAATAGAAGTGTTCCGATCTCAAAATGTCATGCGGCAGTTATGAAATTACAAAGCATGAAGTTTATAGACGTCATTGATTGAAACAAACAACGGTGGAAATTTGATCGCTGTCTAACAAACAGGTAGGAATAGTGGCAGCAGTCTAAAAAATCCTTCCTATTATCAGTATCAATGCTGCAAATAAGGCACTTCTACACTAGTGTCGAGCTGGTGAGTATTTGAATTATATTTAATAAACAAAAAATAAATGAAATAAACTTACGTGAATAATTGTAAATAAGTATCACTGGAAATTAAAGTAAATTAATTATTTATATTTAAAAATAAATAAATAAAATATTTAATCCATATTTTCATTGGAGATATTAACTTGGACTATGCATTAAATTAGTTTTAAGTGTCAATCAAGAAAAAACACATCCATTTGAAGAGAAAAATATAATTTAATCATTGGAGGGAAACTAAAAACGTGTAGAATACCAAGTAATAGAAAAACATAATTTAATAAGGGGTAGTGATGTTTTTTATTTTATCTAGGTTATATTAGTTAGTATTGTTTTATAAAGAACTCCACCATTACACAACATTCCGTGAAATTCAATAATGTTAACGAGTGTCCATGCTGGAAAAACCCTTATATGTAAATAAATCATAAATCTCAAATGAATAAAACTAAACCTTCCATGCTAAAAACAATGGTAGTAATCATTTATGGTTTCATCATAATAAGCTCTTACATAATTAAACTCATAAGATTCTTCAATTTCATTGTGTAAAATTCTCTTTACGCTAGTTGGAGGATATAAAACATTGAAAAATAGATGAAATAAGTGAAAATGAAAAAAATTGGTGCTACTAAAATAATTGATCATATGCAAACTTCTGGGAAAAATAAATTTTTTTGACGCGCCAAAGGTCCGGACTTCACATTCTTATGTGGTTCATAAAATATATAAAAAGCGCTAACTCATGGAATATGGAAGTTCAATATAGATAAATGAAATACTTACAAGGCAACCTGTTAAAGCGACGGTTTTAAGACATGCAATTATCATGTGTGTAGTGCTAAAACTATCTCTGGATGTAGTAATAAAATGAGATGCCCAAATAATCATCACAGTAAATTACAAAGACAAGGAGATAGATCACATCGTGAGATCATATGCTCAAATATTATATTACTAAAGCCAAATTTACATGATCCAAAAGTGCCATGAAATCTAAGACATGTAAATACATAACACGTGAATTAGCACAATTCCTTAAGAAAAATATTTTGAATTCTTATTCGTGGATTTCAACTTCAAATTTTGGAACTCATTCTACTTATTAATAAAATACTCATTTATTTAATCTATGTATAAAAAGTATATTATAGAAAGAGATTTTAGAACGGCGGCCTTATCTTGATATTTAATAAAACAATTGTTGTAATTATAAATTAGCAACATTTTTGCGTAAAATTCAATTGAAATTTTATCTTAGACAAACTATATACAAGTGTGGTGATACAAAAGGATAATGAAAATTACACTATCCCGGATGAAAATAATTTTTTGACTTTATATTTTTTTTGGCTAGCACTAGTAGTCCATTTTACAGCCTAGAATTTTTATTGACACACTAGTAAGAGATAATAAAGAATTGGGTCAAAATAAAATTTAGGGTTGAAATTATATCAATACGTTATTATTAGTAATTATTGGAATTCAAATGCTCCCTTCATACCAATTAAATATGCACAAAACCTTTTTAAAGTCAAATTTTTAAAATTTAGATCATATATTTAAATAGATATATAAGCAATAATATTATCGCATGAGATATTGTTAAAGAATATTTACACGTAGACTCTAAATGACAACTTTTTAGTATCAAGTAAACTATTGAATTCTTTATTTTTTTTAATTATATATAGTTCTGGACCAATTATAGCAAAATTTTTAGTCCAAAATATCTTTTCACATAAATGTATAATAATTAATATCCATAGTAAACCTTTATGATTCTTTCACCCATATTTTATCACCTTTTATCTTATTATTTTATCATTTGAAGTTTTATCCTATCCTCTTCTCTTTCATTTTATGATCTTATTCTTATTGCACTTTGCGAATTGGTAGTTCATCCCAATCTTAGTGCAGTTCGTCAATTAGTAAGGCGACCGTCCAATTCCATATGACCATTTCGAAGATCCCATATAAAGGTACATTTTTTATTTTTTAAATTTTATTTAAGTTTGTTCAAATAATTTTGAGAAATACATTTTTTGTGTGTACAATTTTGATCCGTATGATGAAAATCGACAAGTAAATTCACCTCCCTCGTTTATAGGCATTATTAATTTTATTTTGGGGTAAATTGATTTTTTGTTTGGATATAAATGACATGATTCGAATTGATTGATGAATTGACTATAATTTGTTGTGTTAGCTATGATTTGGATATCTGTTTTAGGGGTGATTATTCAAATTTATCGGTTAAAAATGGGTAATTTCACACATGCGTTAGAAAATATCATAATTGTGTCACATGAGATTTGATTCTATACACGTTAAACATATGCACGCGATGATTCAAATTATGGTTTCTATTTGTATGTATGCAGAACTCAAATTGATGGGTAAAAATGAGGTGCTACGATATGCACCGGAAAAAATAAATTTAGTTGTATCACTAACCACGATATATGTTCCAGTTAAATTATTTTTAAGTACTCGAAAGAAGATATCCATTTTGATTCGGGTAAAATGTACGAAGAAATAAATATACATTTTAAATATACATTTTTGCTGCCATGGCTGCCCACATTCTCAACTGTTTAGCTATCATCTGAGTCTCACCAATATCGAGAACTTGTCGTTATTTCAATACAGTTTTGTACTTCGACGGAAATTTGATTTGATGAACTTAAATTAAATCCAGTCATATTGTTCTTACTCAATCTTTTATCCAATGTGACGTGACATCTTTTCATGTTAAATACCAGATTTTGTAAACTTTTGCACGAGTAATGTCGTCAATACGCATTCAATTTGTACATTTTTTAAATTGTACATTTTAACGTAATAAACAATGATATAAAGAGATGTGCTTTTACACTATTAAAATATGCAGTTAGCCGTAGTAATACTGTAGATATGAAATTCTGAATCCTAAATCTCTGTTAAACTATCATAAAACTTCATTTGATTTATTAGTGTCATGAAATATGTGTGTTAAGAATTTGAATATGAATTTAGATACATGAATGCAATTATTTTGATAGATGTTTTTCAGCGTCCATATATCAAAATAGAGATGTACATCCTTGGCATTAATGTGGGGTGATAAGGAAAGGTTAGTATGCATTACTAAAAAAATGTGGTAGAAACACACATCATGGTTCAAAATGCACACAACTGGCGCCATTGATAAGTTTGAAACCTCATTTCTGCCTTTAAGTCTAGTCTATGGACAACTTCTGCACTTCACACCAAACATTTCCTCAGTCTTGAAATTATGTCACTATCAAAGATATATTGTATTCAAGAAAACTACCCTTTAATGCACACTTTCATTTCTCTCTTTCTATGGTCTGCTATATTTGTTTCAACCTTAGTTTTGTTGCAGTTGTTCTATACATTGAAGTTTTGGTATTTTTCTGAACTTGGTTATGAAAAATACAGAATAAGGGGTTCGGTTGGGGCTTGTAAGCTTTAACAGAGATGGACAAAGTAAGGAAATTTCTTAGGGATAGGGGAAGAAAGAGGAAGAGGAATAAGGATTCTGAATATGTTTTTCTAAGTAGTGAGGATACTAAGACCAAAAGTTATGAGAGAGGGAGGTCTCAGAGTCTAGATATGAGTGTGAACACTTCTTCAAAAGTGAGAGAATTCTGAGTGACACTGAAAGAAACGTGGTGAGGAGGAGAAGCTACAGATGGAAGAGAAGATATGGCTTCGATAGGAATCAGCCAAGCTCTAGCAGGAGACTAAATCAAACTAATGAGAAGACGCCTAGTGGTACTCTCTTCTCACTGTATTTTTTTGGGTTTCTGTTGTTGATAAAAAAATTGAGTTTATTTATCATGCCCCATAAGTTTTTGGTTTCCTTTGTTGAAGCTGTAACTTGTGCCCCCACAAGCTATATCTGTAACAGTAGTATATTACTATTAAATGATTCATGGCAGAAATTTATGTTTGGAAACTTTTGAGAATCAGTTTGATACATTTTTTTTAATCTTCTCCTCTATAACAATGGAATGCTATTATCTTTTTGGTTTTTGTTGTTGATCCAAGTTCTTTATTTTATTTCCAGTACTGAGGGCAGTGCCCTAGTAGATGGAAATGCAGCAGCTGTGGATATTATCCCCGAAGATGCAGCTGCAAAGGAGTGCGCTGAGGAGACTATTCCAAGTAATGCAGCAACTTATGATGAAAGTGCACAAGTGGAGAGGGTTCAAGAGCATATTGTCGCAAAGGGACATGCTCAAGAGAGAATCACTGCAACTGATGATTGTTCTCGCTGAGAGGTAATGATGGATAAATATGCCGAAGAGGTTGATGCAGAAGCAAAGATGATCCATGAACAAGTTATCGAGAAAGAAGGCACTTTGGATTTTTCTGACACTCTTACAGAGGAGTTGATGATGGATGCACATGATGAGGAACCCGATATAGCTGCTGAAATTATAACCAATAGGCGAGCTGAGAATATCACGAAACAGGCTGCAAAGGATTCACATGATGAGCATCAATGCTACACCGTAAAACCACCTAAAATATCAGGAATAGCCATCTTGAATACAATTGGTTATAAGGAGAAATCTAACCATGTGAAGCTTGTACTTGAGAGACAATCGCGTGGAAAAAAAAGGAAGTTGTCTGATGGAACAAAGAAGATTATTGTTGTTGCTGGCTCTAGCAAGAAATCTCATCAACCGAGGAATAGATAAGAACAGATACTGGTAGCTGAAAAGAACATAAATGCTAGCAGTAGTGGATCTCGGGAGGCCTCTAAAATTCTTGAAAACAACAATATACCTCAGGATCACCCTTCTAGTCTGAGTGTTGATCACGAAACCAAAAATGGAAAGGAAGTTACTGAGGAAGATGGAACTGAGGGGAATTACAATAAGAAGAAAATGCTAGTGCCTACTAAGTAGCCATAACAAGATTTCCCTCAAGTTATGCCACCCCCAGCTTTTGAGAAAACCTTAGTGCCACTACCATCTTTCGATCTGGTATTTTGAGAACCACCCCCTCACCAGGAACTATTTATCATTCATGAGGAGCCACATTATTCTGCAGGACATTATGCTGGAAACTCTCATAGTCACAACATCCCATCCCATTATCATTACTTTTCACAGTCTAGCAGTTATGGACCCCTGCCTAGCCCAAGCCCTCGGCCCTACATGCACGGTGTTTTGAGCCATTCTTATCAGGAGGGTCACCCTTGGAATCACCCCCAGTTTAGTCTTTTCCTGGAGCATGAATCATCGGGTTTTTAGTCAGCTTTTTTTACCCTCTGTGGACTCATCAGCAGTAAAGGCCGGATTGGGCACAGTCTTTAGGGAAATCAATTTTTTTGGGTCAAGCATGATGTTCATAGGCTTGGTGCACAACTAGATTACCATGAGTGGGATATGAAAGAGAGATTTGATAAGGTCAATGGTCAGCTGCACCACCTAAGGGAGGATATGGGTAACATGCTCGATGTCATCAGAATGATTAGTGACAGGATGAGAACATCAGGCATCAGATAGGGCTACTACCATCTAGATCCAAGCTGGCAGTGGCAAGAAGCTATATGCCAGGGATGAAATTGAGTATCACTTGGTGTTTCCAATTTTTCCTCTTACCTTAATTATATACATTGGAGACAACGAATAAACTAAGTATGGGGGAGGGGTGGAACACCTCTATCGTAGTATCTCCCATACCTATGTTTTATCTTATGATGACGAGTTTTTCCTTTTATTTAGTCTTTCCCCCATTTAGATTTTCAAACTTTTTGTTGTTGTTTTATTTATGTGTGGGGGAACCTATTTATAGTTTGTTTTGGGGAGTGTGTTTGGAAACTTTGGTGGTGTAATTTTTCTTTTTCATTTTCTGATATTGTAATCCAACCAAGTAAAACACCAGATGCTCAACGTGAAATATCTCCTCCTGCAAAAAAAATCCTGGAATTGATTCCGGGGAAAAGACTTCATCATTCAAGTCTGTCTTTTCCTTAGAGAATTAGAATATCTCAGTGTAGTCTCACTTACCTTAACCAATGTTGCTCTCCTCGTCTTTATAGGCGATCGTTATCGTGGCTCCGCTGTACTAGGGTCCATGATTGTGAGTCACACTGTTCTTCAATAATGATCACTTTAATCTTGGTTTATGGCTAAGTGTTGATCGTGGCTCCAAACTTTTGATTCATGGCTGAGTCTTCTTAGTCATAACCCTACTTTTATCGGTTCGTGAATGACCTGAACATTGGACCAAATCATTTTGTATTCCTTCTCTATTTAGTCGTGGTAAAGCAGCCTCCAGCTTTTGGGCTAGGAATACACCATAAGTCCCCATAGTCATGAAGACTAGTAAACACGAAGCGATGAATACATTTGTATTGTATATGCAATTTGTTATTTCCCAACTTTCTGAGGCTATAATAACATCACCGCCTTTAATATAACAAAGACTGCTTTCGCGAAGTGTTGCTCGCTTCTTGGCTACTAATGCAATGTTTTTTTCGACTTCGATTTTGAATTTTGATTTTGAATTCAAATTTTCTCCATATATTCTATACTTGTAACCAACTTAGCCGTTTGAGATTTTTTCCTTATATAACCAAGATTTCCTCCTCCTTATTCGTATATTGTTTCAAAATTCTCTCTCCTATCGTTGTATCTTCCCCTTTACAAGTGCTTCAATTTTAGTGACTTAATTCTATCACTATTCAGTGTATGGTCTATCTATATTCCATGGGGGTTCTCGTATTCCTGAAAAGGTAAGGTTTTTTTAAGGAAATCATCATTATTTTTTGTAAATTAAATTCCTTAACCCATTCGAATTCTTCATCTTTCTTCTGCCTTCTTTATTGCTCCATTTCTTCGTCATTCTTCATCAAATCGTAAGTTCTCCTTTTCCTAATCTTCCTTTTTTGTAGGGCAATTCTTATACTTTTGTGCTTGTGTGTCATCTGTATTATAATAGCTTTGTTTTTTATACTTGTTCACAATACCTTCTCAACATCTGATTAGAGCTTGACTTTGAGAAAATTTACGATGAAGAAAATGACATCTACTACGATATGGTTAAGCTTAAATTGTAATCGTAAGAACATCATAAACCTCCATGCCATTATTCCTAGTGAAAAGAAGAAGTCGGAAACTATGTAAGAATTGTAAAAATATTAATTGAATTTCGAATTTCTATTGTCGTCAAAATCTTGCTTACTATGTTTTATTGGTGTATAAAAAATAAAAAAGACATATTTATCTATTTGTCTTGAAATTATTAATATCCTAGTATAAAAATATATATTAAATACAGACTCGCTACTTTTTGTGGGAAAATAATGTCCAGTCCCTTGTTAATCAAATACTCATTTATTTTATCTATATATAAAAATTATATTATTGAAAGAGATTTTAGAACGGTGGCCTTATCTTTACATTTTATTAAAAAAATCTTGTAATTATAAATTAGCGACATTTTTGCGTAAAATTCAATTGAAATTTTATCTTAGACAAACTATATACACGTGTGGTGATACAAAATGAAAATGAAAGTGAAACAATCCCGGATGAAAATAAATTTTTGACTTTATATTTTTTGGCTACCACTAGTAGTCCATTTTACATTCTAGATTTTAAGTTTACTCACTAGTAAAAGGTAATAAACAATAAAGTCAAAATAAAAATTTCGGGTTGAAATTATATCAACATGTTATTATTAGTAATTATTGGAATTCTAATGCTCCCTTCGTCCCAGTTAAATCTGCACAAAATATTTTTTCAGTCAAACTTTTCAAATTTTTATCATATATTTAAATAGATATGTAAGCAATTATATTATCGTATGAGATATTGTTAAAAAATATTAATACGTAGACTCTAAATGTCAACTTTTTAGTATCAAGTAAACTATTGAATTCTTTTTATATATATATAGTTTTGGGCCAATTATAGAGAAATTTTCAGTCCAAAATATCTTTTTACATAAATGTATAATAATTAATATCCATAGTGAACCTTTATGATTCTTTCACCCCATATTTTATCATCTTTATTTTATTATTTATCACTTGAAGTTCTGTCCTCTCCTCTTCTCCTTGATTTTACGATCATATTTTTAGTGCACTTTGCGATTTGGTAGTTCATCCCAATTTTAGTGCAGGTTGTCAATTAGTAAGACGATCATCCAATTCCATATAACCAATCTGAAGATCCCATCTGAAGGTATATTGTGATTTTTTAAATTTCAGTTAAGTCCTTTCAAATAATTTTGAGAAATGCATTTTTTGTGTAGAAGTTTTATCCGTATGATGAAAATTAGTAACTAAATTCACCTCCCTCGTTTATAGGCATTATTAATTTTATTTTGGGGCAAATTGATTTTGTGTTGGGATATAGATGACACTATTCGAATTGATTTGTGAAAGTGGCTATAATTTTTGTGTGTTAGCTATGATTTGGATATATGTTTTAGGGGTGATTATTCAAATTTATCGGTTAAAAATGGGTAATTTCACATATGCATTAGAAAAAATCCAAATTGTGTCACCTAAGATTTGATTCTATACAAACTAAACACATGCACATGATGATTCAAATTATGGTTTCTGTTTGTATGTATGCACAACTCAAATTGATGGGTAAAAATAAGGTGCATGGATATGCACCTGAAAAAATAAATGTAGTTTTATCACTAACCACGATATATGTTCGTGTTATCCATTTTGATTAGGGTAAAGTGTACGAAGATATCCATTTTGATTAGGGTAAAGTGTACGAAGATATCCATTTTGATTACGGTAAAGTGTACGAAGAAATGAAAATATATTTTCAAGTACATTATCGTGTGTTCCGTGGGGTATACGCATTCAATTTGTATATTTTTTAAATTGTACATTTTATCGTAATAAACAATGATACTAATGAGATGAGCTTTTAAACTATTAAAATATGCAGTTTGTCATAGCAGTACCGTAGATATGAAATTTTAAATCCTAAATCTCTTTTAAACTGGCATAAAACTCCCTTTGATTTATTGGTGTCATGAATTATATGAGTTAAGAATTTGAATATGAATTTAGATATATAAATGCAATTATTTTGATAGATGTTTTTTAGCATCCATATCTCAAAATAGAGATGCACATCCTTGGAATTAATGTGGTGTGATAAGGAAAGGTTAGTATGCATTACTAAAAAATGTGGTAGAAACACATAGTATGGTTCAAAATGCACACAATTGGCCCCATTGCACAAGTTTGGCAACCTCGTTTCTACCTTTAAGTCTAGTCTATGCACAACTTTTACACTTCACACCAAAAAATTGCCTCAATCTTGAAATTATATCACCATGAAAGATACATTGTATGCAAGAAAACTACCCTTTAATGCACACTTTCAGTTTTCTCTTTCTGTGGTCTGCTACATTTGTTTTGCCCTTTGTTTTGCTGCAGTTGTTCTATATCATTGAAGTTTTGGTGTTTTTTTAATTTGGTTATGAAAAATGCAGAATAAGGGGTTTGGTTGGGGCTTGCAAGATTTAACAGAGATGGACAAAGTAAGGAAATTTCTTTGGGATAGGAGAAGAAAGAGGAAAAGGAATAAGGATTCCAAATATGTTTTGCTGAGTAGTGAGGATACTAAGACCAAAGTTATGAGAGAGGGAGGTCTCAGAGTCTAGATATGAGTGTGTACACTTTTTTCAAGTGAGAGAACTCTGAGTGACACCGAAAGCAACATGGTGAAGAGGAGAACTGAGAGATAGAAGAGAAGATGTGGCTTCGATAGGGATCAACCAAGCTCCAGCAGAAGACTGAATCAAGCTTATGGGAAAATGCCTAGTGGTACTCTCTGGTCACTGTATTTTTTGGATTTTTGTTGTTGATGAACATTTTTGAGTTTGTTTATCATGCACCCATAATTTTTTTATTCTTCGACTCACATCTGGAGCGAGACAGTAGGTTTTTTCTTAGCAGACCAAGAAACAAGATTACCGCCGAGAAAAATAGCATTTCCATTAGTGGAGAGGCGCGTCTCAAGGCAATGAGCCCAATCAGCATCTGAGTATCCCAAAATTGTGAGGGAGCCAAAGGATTACGAGAAAGAAAGGCCATAATTAATGGTGCCTCAAAAATAATAAATAATCCTAGTAATTCCCTGAAATGATCATAACGCAGACTCTGCAAAAACTAGTTGATCGTGCGAACAACATAAGATATATCTAGTCGTGTAATTGTGAGGTATTGAAGTGCCCCAACTAGTGACATGTACAAAGTGGGATTGGAGAAGTTAGGATTGGAGCTGCTGTGTAGCTGGCTACCCGGAGCAAATGGAGTGGAGACAGTAATAGTATTTGTCATAACAGCCCGTTGAAGATAGTCCATGGAAAACTTGGTGTGCCCCGAGAAAATACTGGTATGAGACTGAGAGATATCTAAATCAAGAAAGTAGTGAAAAATACCAAGATCCATGATGGAGAACTTCTGATAAGCACGAGAGATGAATCGGCTAATGGGAGAGGAATCATTTCCAGTCAAAATGATGACATCGAGAATAAATAAAAAGAGAGGTATCTGCCACACTGAATGTAAAACCTAACTAGAGTTGAAAATTATTAAAGTGCTAAAACCAAGCACGAGGCACCTGCTTGAGACCATAAATGGCCTTCCAATGTTGGCAAACATGAGAAGGTCGAAGCAGATACGTATAACCTGCAGGCCGTTCCATATATACAGGAGCATCTAGGATACTATTTAAAAAGGTATTTTTTACGTCAAGCTGATGAGGCGACAAATTGCGCAAAGTGTCCAAAAAGAGAACACAGTCTTGATCACATGGCTTAAAGTGTGAGTGAAGTCAAAACCTGGTACCTGATAATATCTCTGAGGAACAAGAAGTGCCTTGTGACAATCGATACTACCATCAGGTCGATACTTCAGGCGATACACCAATTTGGAGCCAACAACACTGACATTAGAAGGGTGAGGAACGAGATCCCAAGTTCGAGAAGGGTCATGACTCAGTGTTAAAAATATGAGGGGCAAAAGGTGAACGGTTGAGGGGATTTAAGGGTCTCCCAAGTCATCCGCCCTATACAATTTGAATATCTTCTTGAAATAATGGAAGGCTAACTTTGAAATAAAGAATGATAAGGTGAACAGATTGCCAATTTGCCAATGTTGAAGGTAGGAAGATACAACAGGTGATTGAGTATGAATGGAAGCACATTTTCTGTAAGAAATGTGGAATTAGAGAGCACAAATGCAGAGATCAGGAAGTATCATGGAAATTGGTGAAAAAGTGTAGCAAAGAAAATGTTGAGAAGGAAGAGATGATTGATGAACTGACTGTTGAAAAACAGGAGGATAGGATTATCGTAAGGAATGTAAATGAATGGAAGGAGGTTAAAGATAAACGGAAGAAGATAGTAAAGGAATATCTGAGAAACGGAAATACAAATATAAGTAGAGGAATAAATTGTAGGGTTATGAACATGAGTTTGGAACATGGCTTTGGGGATTTTGATTGATCCTACAGAGACCCATGACCCTGGTCCATGCTAGTCTCTTGGAACTAAGGAGCCTACATAAAACATCAAAGAAGAGGGATATTAGCACCCGTTTCCTGAGCATGAATTTTAAAGTTGCTGTATTATTAGAGAAAAGATTTTTAAAAAAGAAGAGTAATTTGAAGCTGTAAGGAGGAGTTTTGGGAACAAATAGAGGTTTATTGATAACTACACTGAAAATACTAAAAAGATAATTTGGATAATGTAGGATCCTAGAAAAGTGGATGTAAAGAAAGTAAGAAGCACTTATCAAATGATACACTGTGAAGTTAGAAATCTGAGTGGCTGTTTAAACTTTCACTTCACTGCAGTTTATGGTTCTAGTCAAATTCACAATAGGAACAATTTGTGGCATGATATTGAAAAAATTGGTGAAGAAATTAGTGGAGGATAACCATGGATAATTATGTGATATTTAAACAATTTACTCATAGTGAATGACAGGGTAGGAGGGAGTCCAGTTCATATAAGTGAGTTATGTGAGTTGGAAAAAATAGAGAACACATGTATATTTGAATGTAAATTAAGTGGTGGTAAAGCAAAAACAGGCGGATGGCATCATATATTCAATAGTAGACAATGTTTTTGGAAATTTTGAATGGTTTCAAGCTTATTCAAATGAAGGTGGAAAATGCTAAACCTAGAGTTTCTAATCATGCACTAATACATATAAGTTTAGAGGAACAAGTGGAGAGAAGGAGGAAAAATATTCAAATGCATGAATTTTGCTGTGGATAGTGAATCAAAACCATCCAAATAAAAAAAAGAGTACAAACTGTATGTTGTCCTAATCAAATACGAAACAAAAATTCATCAAATCCAAACAAGGACCAAGCTAAAATTTGCAATAGAAAGTTATCAAATCCAAATCAACAACACAACCAAACAACAAAGTCATCAAATCTAAACCAACAACAAACCAAAATTTTGAAATAACATTGAAATCAAAGAAGCTAATGCCGATCAGCAGAAGCAAGGGTAAAGCTTTGACTCAGGTTCACTTCCTTGGGCTGGTAGATGATTTTTTACACCATGTCTTTGAAGATCTCATCCTCCAGCATGCGATGGAGGATAGAGTCATCAATGGATGAAGCTGAAGATGACGTTGATGTTGAAGCTATAGCTATAGCAGGATTTAGCTCAATCAAATTCTCCTTCGTGGTAGAGGAAAAAACCTACTCACACAACCATTCCTTCTCCAACTGCTTGCAAAAGGTTAACGATGAAGGGAATTCAGGGTTCTCCCAAGTCGTTCGCCTATACAATATGACTATGTTTTTCCTCGCTTGTTCTTCTGGTCATCAAGCAGTAAGTGTGCACCACCTTATGATGTTCTAGCCTATAACCTCAGGTAATCACCTGCCTCTCCAAAGACGGGTTCCAAACCACGTCAAGGAGAACCACCCTTGAAAATCCAACCAAATTTATCCCTAATGAGCAGCATTTGGTTGAGGACAGCAACACGACAACTTCACTCTTAGGATCATTAAACTTAGTGATGATATGTTTCTTGTACTTCTGATCTTGCTTCTCATGCATCTGGATGACCTGCCTAACCTCTTCCCACTTTAAGACGGATCAAATATGTTTTAACAGAAGCTTGTGGACTTGCTGGTACTGGCTAAAGATAAGAACCTTCTCATTTATAGCAATGCTGAGCCAAACCAGTTCCATAACAAACATCATCTTCACGCCATATTTTTAGTTCTTTTTTAAGCTCATGACTTCATCCATGTTGATCGCAGCGCACTATCTCTCATCCAAGGAGCATTGTACTGGTAAGCAGAGGCGAGTGGACAAGAGTGCCACTTTATACTCACAGTCAAATGAAGAAGAAACCCAGATGCCTTCAATGAGCTTGATCAGCTGCTTCTGCAATGATAGAGACTTAAAGATAAGGACACTATCCTTAAACCCGGGGAGGCTCTTACAAAGAATGTGCCCTTCGTGGATGTGCACAAAAGGGCTAATGATATCCTTTAGCTTCTCGATGTCCTTGTCCTTACTAGGCCATTCAGTAAATTCTAGAGTCTCTACCATCTTATTCTTTGTATTCTTTCCTCCTCTCGCTGCTAGCTAGTATGAGAGCATAAGCCCTCTCCCAAGAGAGACTATGAACTATCTCGGGCCTTACCAAGGGTAGCGTTAAAAAAACCCTTAGAGAATGCTAGACGGAATATTATATCAAAGTTTCAAAAAAACCTTGGAAAGTATCAATGGGAATTGTAGAGAATGATTCTTTCACCTAAAACTTAACCTAATACGAGTTTCTCATATAGTTAATGGGTTAAGTAAATCCTTCAAATGATTTATCATAATGAATAGCGCCCAACTTTCATGTACATCCTCCAACTGCTTGATGGTGTATTGTAATTTGTCCTCGGGAAAAGACTGGAACATGGAGTAAATAGTTAATGAAAACAGAGTTTGGGCATAGTCGTTTCATTGTTTGGTGAAAATAAAAGAGTGAGAATAACATATACCTTTTGTAGATCATATTGATTCTCACTGACATTCGCAACAAAATCCTGCATAAATCTCATGCAATAGTAACTGTTTTTCCATGGGGCTGATTGTTTTTTTGCTGAGTACCCCCAATTTGTTCCTGAACACATAGTTATTGATATATTACAATAATCTATGCAAATTGATATTATTTTGTAAATTCTAACCTTCAGGGACTTCCAATGGAATGACTTGCACGTGTTAATGGATTTGCCATCACCTTTACAATTGTGAATGAAATTGTCTCAGGAAGTTGTCTGATGTAATGAATAAAACTAGAACACATGCTTGATTGAATAACAAAGACAGCAACCATCCAACATTTTCTAATAATGTGAAATTGGCATTAATTAATTATAAAGCCATGAACTATTGTACGCTAAAAACAATTGTAAGTCAGTAAGTACAGTTGACTCACCTTTCGTAATATGGTGCGATATATATCAAATTCTCCTTTTTCGTCATGGGGAGCTCAAGTAGGATAAATGCTCCTCCATCGTCACATATTCATGTTGGATCTTCAATGGGCAAAGAACCCCCATCCATCTTTTCATTTTGGAAATAGATTATACATGAAAATGCCTATATACATGGTTATTGTAGATATTGATGGGCAACACAATAATTACAACAATGAATAATGTTCGATTGATGGGTTCATACTTACATGCAATGTAGTTGCATCACAGTAGGTGGGACATTATTGAAATTGAACATGGTCACGAAGTCCTTCGTCTGGATGATTAGATATACCTTGTACCTAAAGATTCAAGCTTTTCTATTGTAATTTTGTACGAAGACGAGAGAGCGTGAGTTGTTAATATTGTGTGGATGTTCTTTAAAGAGCCATATTTCAAGGGATTGAATGGTGGTGACTTCACTCTAGGCACACACGATTTTGAAGCCTTTGGATCCCCCAATGCACTTGGCAATTTGTTCGGGCTACAAATCCTTTCCTGTATCTACATGAAATTAATTTAGAAAGTTATGTATAGAACTGTTCTCTCAACCCATGTCTCAACCCTATTTTTGTTTTACCTTTTTGGCGGGTATATTTTCCATAATAGAGACCAAATGCAGGGGCCACTCAACAAATACTTCCACCGCCTCGTCCACTATTCTCGTCGCAACATCTGGATTTAGAAGAACTATACCATAGTAACCACCAAGTTTTCTTTCCTGACCGGATTATGATGATGCAATCGTATAGATGTGAACACTTTTCCTTCTGCGATTACATGACTCTTACCATCAACACATTCAGCAATAAGAATGCACAAGGAATTATCATTCATAAGAAGAATTGCTAATTTAAAACAAAGTATGAAATATTTTACATAAGAAAAGTGCAATATATTTTCTTATACCTTCAAGCTTCCATCAATGACCTCTACCAACTCCATTCTAAATCGATCAAACACAAGAGGCATTATTAAAGTCAGAGGCATTGGTTCAGGCTTACTATCGCCCACCGGGTGGTCACGTGTTGAGTTTGTTAGAGAAAAAGCACGGGGGTAGTTGAGGTTGTTTGTTTAGAACATGCTAGGATTCTCTCCAAGTCAAGTGGCATTTTCATTACATTCATTCTTAAGATACATAAACAACTAGTTAAGCAACTGTATATTTCAAAGCATCAATAAATCTCTCTTTGTTGAATACTTGATGGAATATCAACCTTCGTTGGTCGAGGTTTGAAAAATTTATCCCTATGGCTATCAAGAGTTTCGACACCCAGACCCAGACCGCAAGTTCTTTCTTATTTAGCACTACACCAAGTATGTCTTTCTTTCCACCGCCGATGAATTCTCCAGACTCTTGCTTTGTTTTTAAGTACCCCTATAAATTAACAATATTGGATCACATGTAATTGGTCAAATTTTATCTTCAAATATTGGCCATAAATTAAATTAACTAAATAATTGGAAAACTTACAATTTATTGGGCTACCACCTCCGCATCTTTGTTGTGGAACTTACCCTCTTGTTCCTTGCACCTTTTTTATCCTTTCAACCATTTTTCAAGTTGGTGAACCTCTTCTGGTGTTGGATATTCCATAGAAATACTTGCTTCTTCATCCATTGATGTGCACCATTATGCCGATGCATTTAATACATTTATTATCATCTTTTGTTTGGTTGATTGCTAGTTTTAGTTAGGCTTGCACGACAAAGGGTTTAGATGACCACTTTTGGTTTTCATGTCTAAATCCCACCTTTTGTAGACTTAATTGAGACTAATGGACACTTTGTATTCACGGGTGCCTAGATCATCCTCTTTGATCTCATTAGTTGGTTGCTAGTGAGTGCTTTTTCATTTTCTTTTGATGGAAGGCCATCATTGAGGGTGATAGTATATATTTGAAGGCCTTTCACAAGGATGATAGTAGATCGAAGTCCATGAACTCTATATCGTGGTAGTAGAAGGAATTGGAACCAAAGAAGAAATAAAGAGATCGTTGTTCGAGGTTGCATGAAGTAGTACTTTAGGCCATCACCATTGTATTCGTCTTTTTGAGCGCTATAAAATTGACTATAAGAACTCCAGAATCAAACAAACAGTTCATTTATAGCGGAGCGAAGAAGTTAGCCAAGCGAACCAGCCACGACCGGCGTAGACCATATAGGCTTGGCGTGAACCAAAAGCTTGCATGGCCCACACCAATAACCATGGCTCGTATCATCTAGCATGGTCTGTATCAAAATATGGCATGAGGGTCCCCTCGTTTCCCTCCATATTCAGCTAAGTATGGGAACGGGATGTTCCGTTTTACACATCCCGTGCCATTTCAAGTTACAAATGCCAAGACCAGCCCACGGGGTGTGAAGAATAACGCGGGGTGTGTCAAAGTACTAAGAAAAACAAGGTTCCATCCAATGGGGCATGCAATATGACGCATAGCGCAGATTAGATATGAGAAAAACAAAAAACAGACCGATGGCTCGCACCAGATGACACGGCCGACAACTCATGCCAGTACTAGTGCCCCTCCCCAGCACATCCGGGATGACCCATGCCAGAACCGATGCCCCGCACCGAAACGAGCCTCTAGCGATGCTAGGGTTTTTTGGCACTTTTGGGCATATTTTTCGCTCAATTCCCTACTATTGCATTGAGTTCAATGCTTAGGGAGTAGGGATCTAGCTTGGGGATTATATTTGTATTCATTTGTTGATGTATATTTTGTGATATTTCAAGATCTACGTATGTGTTTTGTGATCAATATGTTGGCTTGTTCTTAATATTCTTAAAAATTGTATGATTGTCACACTTTATTGGCACACAACCGAGTCTAGTTTCATGTTTGTGAACTATTGCCACTTCCCGATTAAGGAAACCTAGATGCGCTTGGGGTGTGATGGTCCAGAACTTGGTTTGTGCACGGAGGTTACTGTAGTTAATCATCACAATCGACCATGCATTTAGTTAGCCGACCAAAGAAGTCCAAAGGGTTTTGGGTAGAGATAGAATAGGTAGAAAACTAGGATTATTTTTTTTGATCCTAGAAGTCATCGATACGATGGCTACTTCCTTTTCTATGCCATCCCTGAGTACTTTGATTTCAAGTGCCATACCACTCTCGATGCCTATGTGGATGTTTTTTAACGAGATTTTTATAATGTTTATTGTGCTTTTGTGAAATTTTTCAATCACTCTCTAATGTGTCGTTTAATTAATTGGTTACTAATAGTAGAAGGTGTTGAGCAGATGGCGAAAGATGGCAGCCAATAGTAGCCGAGTAAGGGAATGAAATACATAGTAATAATTTAATGGTTAAAAGGTATAGCTATTCAGGTCAGTAAAGTAATAAAATCTTTGGTGACAACTATAAAGTGAATGCCTAATAATACTATATATACACATATATATATATTAAGATCATACTTATCAAAATATTTTTTTTAATTGACCTCTTTCCCTCTCTTATTATTATCTCCGTATCCATTCTTTTAATCATTCGTGATAGTGTCACATTTTAAATTCATTTCAATCTTATAAATTCGTACAAAATAAAAATTATTCTCACCTCACCACTCATATAATTATCAAATTCTATTTCAATACTACCTTACTCTTCCATGACCTTCCCATAACATGTCACTTGTGATACTAAAAAACCCATTGAACATTGAGTTGATTGAAGTCATTACTACTTAAAAAATAAAAATGGAAATTCAATATAAACTAAAATTAGAAATATCTTAGTCATACAAACAATTATCTCGTTTACATTCCTAAAATGTTCCGACCCCCTTGTATATGTGTAATTTTGTTTCCCTACCTAGCACATGTAGCATAAATAGTCCCCTGACTATATGATTTTTGCATTAGTAGTCAATTTCACATCTCGTTACTTGAAGTTCTTTGTTGACTCATTAATCAATGATAATAAGGACTAACATCAAACTATTGTCATAGTTCATTTTTTATATAAAAATCTTAATATAATTGTTTTTTGGTACCCGACATATGTTGCAATACCATCTTGGTTGGTTGATTAGTTTTTGGAAACGCAGACATCAGTGTGTTGATATTCCCAGTTTACTTTCATAAGCAGACATATTACTCTTGGTGCAGAGATCAAGTATGCCATTGTTTTTCATTGTTTGGTTCGCAGACTTGCACATCTTTGTTTGCCTGTAACCAGTCCTGGTGTGATTAATAAGTCATCTCTTATATTGTTACAGATAATGTCAGAATATTATTATATCATTTATTTGTTTAGTTTAATTAATATGAGTAGCTAAATTATATATCGGCAGAGAATAACAAATGTTAGTTTTAAATCACGAGATCTAATTGTTTTATAATTGATTCTTGCATGTTCTTGATTGTTCTTGGTTGAATTTAATTCTAATTTGTTTAAGTATGGCCAACTTGAATATATTTAAAATACTGGTATCTAATTTCTACCAATACATAATTTTTGGATGAGATTAGTAAGTGGCACAATCTTATGAAAAATAGCTAACTAGCTAAGACTGTAATAGCAAGATAGGGAATAATTGAGTGTACATTGCTATTAACTTTTACTTTGGTAAATGCTATATCCGGTGCTTTTGATTCTTAATGCTATCAAAGTGTGTTCTGGTTTAGCGAATACTTTCTGGAGATATTTTGGTAAGGGAAACAGTTAGTTGATTATAATTGATGAATTGTCGATCAAGTAAGAAAGAATTGGGAGGTTAAATGTACCTACTTCCATATAACCAATAAATGAGCAAGAATTGATTTATTATTGCTCCTATGATCGATAGTAACTAACATGAGTTATTCTTAGCCGATATCATTCACATATAGATTTATATCTCATTTTTAGATTCATTATTTGTAATTTTAGTGTTAGGAATCATTTTTAAAATTAAGGCATGGTGGCATCACCAAAAGGGTTTTAGAAATTAGTAGAAATAAAAATTAAAATCATTGATTTTGCTTCTCGTGGGATCGACCCTGCTTACCGGTGTACTAATTAATATTTTCCTGAGTTTGCAGGTTATTTGACAAGTAAAACGACGCACACCATTGGTCCTCTAGTCCATTAGCACTTCCATTTAGCAACCAACAAATAGAAAATGTTTTTTTTGGTCCAAATACAAGATTTTGGGTTGTTTTCAGGTAAATCAGAATTATTTTTCGATATATCCAGGGGTATTTTCATAATTTTACTAATTAAAAAATATTTATAAAAAATATTAATTTCCTCGAGGACCAAAAATTGCTATTGCGACATATGGTGGGTACCAAACAAATTAGTCTTTATATTAAAACATCCCTAAAATTCCCTTAAAACCCCTATGTTCGTCCTCTAAAATCCTTTCTTACCCCCTTTCCCTTTTCCCCATTTTGTCGCCACCTCCACCTCACCGTAATGGGCCAGCGCCTCGCTCTCAACATAACCAAGAAAGGTTTCCCCATCTTCGTCTACAACTGCATCGCTTCCAAAGTCGATGAGAGCGTCATCATCCCGTTGACCGAATTATTGAGGCGCTGGTGGGGCACATGGACTCCAGCGACACCATTATCGACGGCGGCAACGAGTGGTACGAGAAGAGGGGTTTGTTGTACCTCTATGGTGGTGGTGGCTACGATGGAGGCAGCTGCGGAGGAAGTGGATATGGTTGTAGTTGCTCTAGGGTTTCGAGGGATGGGGGAGCTGGTGAAGTGGGATGGAGAAGGTTGGTGTCGGAGAGCGGCGGTGGGGGAAAAGAGGTCTAGTGGCAATGGGAAGCCTTTATCGGTGATGTTGAGAGCGAGGCTCTCACCTTGACGGTGAGGTGGAGGTAGTGGCAAAATGGGGGAAAGGAGGTTTTTAGGTGGCGGCGAGTTCAGGTGGTGGTGGTGGTGGAATGGGGGGAAGAAAGGGTTCCTGAGAATGAACATAGGAATTTCAGGGGATTTTTGGAAGAATTTTTAATTGGAAGACTATATTGTTTTTTTGGGTACCCAACATATTTCGCAATACCAAATTTTGATCCCCAGGAAAAATGGGAATTTTTAAGTGAAAATGTTTTTAATTAGTAAAATTACAAAAATACTCCTGGCTATATCGGAATATGATTTTGGTTTACTTTAAAACAACCCAAAATCTGGTTTTGAGACAAAACAAATTATTTTGTATTTGTTGTTTGCTGAATGGACACGGTATTGGTTTCGAGGACCAAAAGATGGTATGTTGGGTACAAAATAAATTTAGTGTTTTGAAATTATCAAAATTTTGAGATCATAAATTATTTTCTCAATTCTGACCTGAATAACATAAACTATACATATGCATGTAATTGAAGTTTTACACAAATATAATTGACTTAGATTAGTCAAAATTCAGATTGTAAGGCTTCAAAAAAATTAAACTATAGTTACATTTTCATTTTCTATTTGAGCATTTTTTAAGGGAAATAAACGAGGGATGCATTATTTAAACAAATACTAGTTCTCCCTTTGTCTAATTTAAATCCCCTTACATAGAATCTTTTTCGCGATATTTAGTAAACATGTTTGACTGTGAATATATGTAACTACATATAATAATAATGCATAAAAAAGTTCTATTTAGATTCTACATGTTAAGATTTTGTAACGATATCTCATACGATAATGTTATTGCTTATATATATATATATATTAAAATATATGATAAAAATTTGACAAGTTTGACTGAAAAAAGATTCTGTGCAGATTTAACTGGGATGAAGGAAGCATTAAAATTCCAATAGTTCCAAATAATAACATATTGATATAATTTCAACCCCAAATTTTTATTTTTATTTTATTCTTTGTTACCTTTTACTAGTGAGTCAACAAAAACTTTAGGCTGTAAAATGGACTACTTGTGCTAGCCTAAAAATATAAAGTCAAAAAATTATTTTCATCCGGGATAGTGTAATTTTCATTTTCATTTTGTATCATCACACTTGTATATAGCTTGTCTAAGACAAAAGTTCAATTTAATTTGACGTAAAACTTTTGCTAATATATAATTAAAATATTTTTTAATTAAATATCAAGATGCGGCGGCCGTTCTAAAATCTCTTTGAATAATATATTTTAATATATAGAATAATTAAATGAGTATTTCATTAATAAGTGTAATGAGTTCCAAAATTTGAAGTTGAACTCTATGAATAAGAATTCAAGATAATTTTGTTTAGGAGTTGTGCTAATTCACTCGTTATGTATTTGCCTGTCTTGGCTTTCATAGGACTTCTAGATCATGTAACTTTTACTTCAGTAATATAATATCTGAGCATATGAGTTCATGATATGATCTATCTCCTTGTCGTTGTAAATGACTATGATGATTATTTGTGCATCTCATTTTATTACTACATCCAGATATAGTTTTAGATTTACACATTTGGTAAGTGCATGTCTTAAAACCGTCGCTTTAACAAGCTGCCTTGTAAGGATTTGATCTATCTTTATTCCATGAGTTAGCGCTTTCTGTATCTTTTATGAACCACATAAGCGTGTGAAGTCCAGACCTTTTACCGCGTCAAAGAAAAATATTTTTTTCCAGAAGTCTGCATATGATCAATGATTTAAGTAGCATCATTTTTTCATTTTCACTTATTTGATCTCTTTTTCAATGTTTTATATCCTCCAACTAGTGTAAAGGGAATTTTACACAATGAAATTGATGATTCTTATAAGTTTTATTTTGTAAGAGCTTATTATGATGAACCAATAAATGATTTCTACCATTGTTTTTAGCATGGAGGATTTAGTTTTATTCATATGAAATTTATTGACATATAAGGGTTTTTCTAGTATGGACACTCGTTAATATTATTTGATTTCACTGAAAGTTGTGTAATTGTGGAGTTCTTTATAAAACAGTAGTAATTAATATAACCTAGATAAAATACAAAACATTACTACCCCTTATTAAATTACATTTCTCCATTAATTGGTACTCTATATGTTTTCAATTTCCCTCCAATAATTAACTTACCATTTTCTCTTGAAATGGAGGTGTTTTTTTTCTCGATTGCCACGTAATACTGATTTAATGCATAATCCAAATCAATATCTCCAATGAAAATATGAATTAAATATTTTTTCTTTTATTTTTAAATATAAATACTTAATTTACTTTAATTTCTTGTGATACTTATTTACCATTAATCATATGTGTTTATTTCATATATTTTTTGTTTATTAAATATGATTCAAATACTCACCAATTCGACACTAGTGCAGAAGTGCCTTATTTGCAGCATTGATACTGATAATAGAACAGCATATTCAGACCGTGGTCCCTGGCACCGCCATGATTCCTACCTGTTTGTTAGATGTTGATTAAATTGCCGCTGTTGTTTGTTTTGATCAACGACATCTGTAAGTTTCATGTTTTCATAACCGTTGCATAACATTCTAAGATCGGAACACTTCCATTCAGATGTAGTGTTATAATTTTTCCGATATCAGAAGTTAAATTGTAGTGGCTTATTTTTTGTCCGTCCGTAGTGAACTTTAAATATCGAAAGTTGTAAGTGGTGGTTATAGGTATCAAATCCTTGGTCGTACGATATGGATATGATATCAGAAATATAAATCAGCGTCACTGAATGTAGTTGGTTACGAAGTCAGCGTCTATTTTGGAATTAATATTGTTGAATTTTTGAAAATTCATTCCGATATCAGAATATGTATCTAGGCAATGATTGTCCGCATCTGTTAAACTATCCAAAATTGGAAATACTTTCAGAAAATATTAAATTCTATTATTGTATTGAAAATGGAACCTCACATTCCACATCCAGTGACTAATATAAATAAACATTTTCAAACAGCAATGTGGAAACTGCTAATCTAATCTATATAATATCTCACATTGGTCGCTTGAAGGTAGTATGGGTTTTGTAAATTACGCAAAAACAAGTACTAGTGTACTACATTAGTAGAATACTACAAACTGCAGAAAGGGCGTACTTGTCAGTTGAAAAGTTAGCTTTAACTTTGATATATTCTGCAAGGAGACTGTGAACCTATTTTTATGGTCATAAGATCATTGTCTATACGTATTTTCAAATTAATAATATCCTGAGTAAGCTTGAAACATCTGGAAGAATAACCAAGTGGGCTCTTGAATTAGGGCAGTATGAGATCCAGTTTCAGCCGCGAACTGCAATGAAAGCACAGTAGGAGATTCCATTGCAAAGATGACAAGTGGAGATGCATAAAAGGCGAAGGTGCAACAAAATTTTGGGACTGATATGGGAAAATCTAAGTTGTTTGATATTGCAAAAAAACTGTACGTTGATGAAGCATCAAGCAAAGAAAGCTATGGCGTAGGATTGCTTCAATTTGACTTTCTGCTCACCAATAATGAAGCTGAATATAAGGCTTTAATATGTGGCTTAGATCTTACAATCAAAAGGAAGGTCAAAAGCATCAAGGTCTTTAGTGATTCACATATAGTCGTTCAGCAAGTGAGGGAAGACTATGAAGTGCGAAAACAGCAGCTCGTAAAGTATTTGGGGAGAGTTTGTCAGCTTATTTACCAGCTTAAATACCTTTATTTTAAACATGTACCAAGGGATGAAAATGCAAAAGCAGACGCATTGAGCAAGCTAGGACAACTGGATTTGATTCATTGTTCAGACACAAGGATATTAAAGTCGAAGTCATTCCATTCAGAAGTACAGTAATAACAATTGTATTAACAGTACAAATAGAAGAAAAAAGCTGGATGACACCACTAACAAATCACTCCACAAAAGGGAATTTTCTGGAAGATAAGATACAATCCAGAAAATTGGAATTGCGATCTCACAACCATGCCTATGAAGAAGGAACCTTATACAAAAAAAGTTTCTTAATTCTATGGATAAAGTGTATAGGTCCATGCCAAGCTGGGAATGTCCTAAGGGAAGTGCATGAAGGATTGTGCGAGATGCATCAAGGATAAACAAATATTGCGAAGAAGATCATTCAAGCAGGATACTATTAGCCGAGCATGTTCAATGATGCATACGTGCTCAGGTGTAAAAGTTCCCAGATTAATGCTCTGATATCGCACAAACCACATGCTGCTTTAACAAGAATATATGGAGGTTGGCCATTCGATAATTGAGGAGTAGACCTAGTTAGACCTTTTCTAAAGGGTACTGGCAGTGCAAGATTTTTAATTGTAGTGATTGACTACTTCACCAAATGGGTGGAAGCGAAACCATTGGGAAAAGTAAAAGCAGAGGTGGTAAGAAATTTTGTCTGACAGAAGATAGTTTGTCGCTTCAGGGTGCCACAAACTATAGTCATGGACAATGGCATGCAATTCACTAGTGGAACCGTTAGATAATGGTGCTAGAAGTTAAGGATTACACAGAAGTTCACTTCTGTAGCTCACCCTCAAGAAAATGGACAGGTGGAAGTAACCAATGGGACTGTAATTCAGAGTATACAAAAAATATTGGAAGGGAAGAAAATTAGTTAAGTGGATGAAATACCCAATACCCTATGGCTATGTAGAACAACTGTTCAACAACCAACGGGAGAGACGTCATACAGTCTAGTCTATGTTCATGAGGCAGTCATACCGGTAGAAATTGGGAACTCAAGCATTTGAGTACAAGAATACAAGGACGATAATTTCAAAATGATGAGGCTGGACCTAGATGAACTTGAAGAAAAAAGACAAAGGTCAAAGATCATAGAGGTGAAGTACAAGGAGAAAATGGCTAGAGCACATAACAAGAGAATCAAAGGGACGCAATTCCAAATTGGTGATCTTCTATTGTGGAAGAACGAAGAAAGCTTGGCAGAGGAAAAAGGAAAGCTAAGCCCAAAATGGGAAGGCTCGTACAAGATAGTGAAAATGCTCTGATCAAACTTCTATGAGTTAGAAAGATTGGATGGTAGCAGCGTCCCCAATACTTGGCATGTGATCAACTTAAGAAAATTCCATGTCTAGATCTAAGATGCATGATAGGAAATATTCAGATTGTAAAGGAGCCATGAAATGATCATTGGCGTTGTTCGCGTTCTTGTTTTGTTTTGAAGGTGATATTATCATAGCCGTACATGATAAATATCAAAAACATCTTTGGGGGCAACACATTTTTCATGTCCTTTACTTATAATTTATAAATAATAGCCAACTATGGCACATCGCAAACAATTGAGTCTAACTAATTGGGAAGCAATAACTTACAACTTTTCGACTTTGCAAGCTCTAGATCTTGCAACGTTGCAATCTTATTTTTTCAAGCTATATATCTAGCACAAAGGCAGTTATGCCTACAAAAACAGCGACGTAAGCAAGAAATAGATCTTTCAATTTGTACAATACAAGTTCCCAATCTATAAACCTTGGAACTTCGTAAACTCAACTAAACAAGTTATAGATCTTGCAAAAAAACATATATGCCCACAAACATGACAAAATAAAGCAATATATCTTGCAATTTTGCACAATACAGACCCTTAACTTTGCAAGATATAGATCTTGCAAAATAGGAAAACATGTGAGCAATGTCAGCAATGGAAACTAAATATAAGCCATACATCCTCGCATGCTGAGGGTTCAAAAACTTAAGCACAAAAGTAATAGATTTCTTAGATGCATAAACAAACAAACAAGAGGAAATGCAAAAACCATAACACTTTGTGTTGGTAGATAGTGAAAAAACTAAATTACAAAATATGAGTCAGTATAAACTACTACTTCAAACATTCCAAAAAATAAACTGGTACATCGAATAGAAAAATAAAAATAAAACTATCGGCGCCTTGATGCTTAGGAAGTCTTCTCAGTACCTCTCAAAAATACAATTTATAAGCCCTAATTGCTTCCTAACTACAACTAAGTAGGTACTGGCAAGTCGGGGTCGTCCACGAAGAAGAAGAATATTCCTAAGGGTTTACACATATAAGGGTAAATACAACACTATATATATAAGCAAAGCCTTGGAGGCAACTTAAGAAAATACTTGGCATGTGATCAACTTCAGAAAATTCTATATCTAGATCTAAGGTGGAGGATAGGAAATATCTTGATTGTATAGGATCCATGAAATGATCATTTGCATTGTTTGCGTTCTTGTTTTGTTTCAAAGGTGGTATTCTCGCACCCATACATGATAAATATTAAAAAGCATCTTTGGGGTCAACACACTTATCATGTCATTTACTTACAATTTCTAAATAATAGCCAACTATGGCACATCGCAAACAATTGAGTTTGACCAATTGCGAAGCAATAACCTACAACTTTTCAACTTTGCAAGCTCTAGATCTTACAGCGTTGCAATCTTACTTTTGCAATCTATAGATCTAGCACAAAGGTAGATATGCCTACAAAATTTGCGACGTAAGCAAGCAATAGATCTTGAAATTTGTACAATACAAGTTCCCAAGTTTCCAATCTATTGACCTTGGAACTTTGTAAAATCAACTAAACAAGCTATAGATCTTGCAAAAAGGTAGATATGCTACAAACGTGACAAAAGAAAGAAATATATCTTGCAAGTTCGGACAATACAGGCCCTTAACTTTGCAAGCTATATATCTTGCAAAATAGGAAAATATGTGAGCAATGCAGCAATGGAAACTAACTATAAGCCACACAACCTCGCATGGTGAGGGTTCAAAAACTTTAGCACAAAATCAATAGATCTCTTAGATGCATAAACAAACGGGCAAGAGGAAATGCAAAAATCATAACACTTTGTGTTGGTAGATAGTGAAAAAGCTAAATTACGAAATATGAGTCAGTGTAAATTACTACTTTGAACATTCCAAAGAACAAACTGGTACATCGAATAGAAGAATAAAAATAAAACTATCGGAGCCTTGATGCCTAGGAGGTTGTCATCGTACCTCTAAAAGTATAATTTTAAAGCGCTAACTGCTTCCTAACTACAGCTAAGTAGATAATGGCAAGTCGGGGTCGTCCACGAAGAAGAGGGATTTTCCAAAGGGTAAATACTAGACTATATATATAAGCAAAGCCTAAGGGGCAATTGATTTTCACTTTCAAACATCTTATAGATCATAAAATCATTTACTCATTCATTCACATTTAATTCCTATGGTGAATGTTATCATTTCTATTTTTTAGATCAACACTCATTTCTTCTTAATAGTAATTCACAAAGACATTCAACGTCTATTTGCAAACCTCATTAATGATCACCTTAGACGTTCAACAACCATAAAGATATTACATCAATGGCATCATACATGAACAACGATAGGTTTGATAACAACTACAAGCATTCTACCAAATGCCGAGCCATTTAACAAAACAAAGCATTTATTAGGCCAAACCTAGAGTAATCAACACTCAAGATTCACCCTTCCATTGCTATCTTAGGAGAAATTTGTTAACAAACCACATTAACATACTCATCTAGCAAGATTAACATTGCATTACACAACAAGAAGTTCTAATTCCATGTTCTTAAATTTTCATACTAAAAGTGAGAAGAAATTGTACACTTTCCTAAAACCATAACATTCAATCATACAAACTCTTCATATTCTAAACAACCCATAGCATAAATGAAGTAAAACTCAACATTAATGGAACAATAAATGATTCTCAATAAATGTTTATTAAAGGGCAAAATAGGGAGTCTCACTACATATGGTTAGAAACTTCAATAAATTGTTGTCAAGTGATAAGTTTAGCTATTACAAGTTATACTATAAACCCCAAGCATAATCATACAAAGTAAAGATGAAAGGAAATGAAGAATTAGGGTCTGGAGAAGAGGAAATTCGTCCAAAAGGAAGAGATTGCTCAGCCTCGCACTCATCATCTACGATATTTTCATAATGTAATTTCATGTATAAGTAGGCGGGATTCTGCATTACACCTCATCGTTCCATATGATCAAGATGTTGCACAATATGCCTTAAAATTAGTTATAGGGCCAAATTTCTCATGATCAAGCTGCACACTCATCATATCAACATTATCCTGTTAACTCTTATTTGTAGCCATCAAATTCTTCACGTCTTCTTCTAATTGGTGAATACGAGACCTAACAGCTTTAGCACAAAACTCTTTCAGTTCGCGGGAAGAATCTTGAGTATCCTTTAAAGTTTTCTTCCACCCAACTTCAAGATCATTGATACTAACTAACATATACTTTAAGTGAATACCCAAAAAAAGTGCCCACTCATAAACACGAAGAGGAATATTAAGCGAACGCATGTACACGCCTACTGATTTAAGATCGACTAAACTACGGACTATATCTTTGTCCAGCAACTCTATATTATAACCCTCGGGTAAAATCTAGCTTCAAGGGAATGTTAAATTAGGAGAAAAAGATGATGATGAATTAGGAATTTTCCACCCAATATATGATGGAGGGGATTCCAAATTATAGAAGTGATCCGCAGAAACAAGCTCAACATATTCCTAAGATAAAGACTGGGTAGCTTTGACCATCTTAATTGGGCAAGGTGAATGATGAGAGAAAAACCTAGGCTGGTGAAGAAAATGAACATTAGATCCCAAATAATCAAGACTTTTCAAAGACTTACTATCAACCAAAGTATCAAAGCCCTGCATATAAATAAATACAGTGAGAGGTTGCAGAATTAGAAAGGTGATTAAATATAAATATCCATAATAGTACAGACATTACAGAGATAATTCATAATATTTTTATAAATTACAAGTGAATTCTCAGAACTCGCATTAGAAGGAGAGGAAGATGAAGGTTGAACAAAAACATTATAATCCTCCTTGCTTGCATGTTAAGCTGAGCCTTCAGTGTTCAGATGGGCCTTAGTGTTTGCATTGACATCTGGATTAGAAGAAGGCTCAGAAGCATGAGAATCGAAGGGAAGATCTTCAAAATAATCAACCTCACATTGCTTCAGCTCGGACACAAAAGTTTAAAAATGAAGACTGGCAAGGTGGGACAGCAAGGCGTAAGAATGACCACCGTCACAAATGTTGCTAATGAACCCTTTGTTAATTATAGCCTTCTGTTACTCCAACACATCCTCAAAATTGGCCAGTTTAGGAAGATTTTGAGTCTTCACAGTAGGGTTGAGTCTTCCCCGCTCAGCCAGAGCCTCGCAGTACCCAACGTTGCAAGCGGAGGTGGAAACTTCTTCAAATAAGCTATAAAAAGACTTTATCTTTACAAGCTGATCAACAAGAACTGAATGGTAACCAGGTGAAGCAGGACCATTAGTCTGTATCTCCTCCAATTCAGAAAGCATTCTATCAGCATTCTTCTCAGTGGTCAAGCCACGCTCTTCGGCTATACACTTTTCAACACCTTTAAGAGAGAGATTCAAAGCAGTGACCTTCACTTCGTTGGCCTGTCATTTTTATAGAAACGAGTTATCTCTCTTAGTAAACTTGATAAAAGGTTCGCTCACGAGCTGAAGACTCTCACCTAGATTATTTTCAAAAACATGCAAACAAATATAACAGGTGAGACATCGAAATAGAGAAGCACCACATTAAACTATAATATAATCCCTAAGAAATATACCACAGCTATCGTCTCATGGAGAGACAATTTGGATAAGGTAGGAAGAATAATTCCTTCTACCACCAAGCCATGGATTCATGAGAGAAGTTTGGGATGAGAATTGCTGATAGGCCCCTTTTTCTTAAAAGGCTCTAAAGCGTTTGAGGATTCATCCATTCGATCCTTTTTTCTTCTTCTATGGGAGATCTCATTAGTATTGAGAGCAGCTACCTCCACACCCTTCTTAGCTAAATCTTAAGAAGTTATTAGCTACGAGTTGGCTTCAACAGAGCCTAACTTGAAGAAAAACATAGAAGAAGGAAACCAATGGGAGAATCCCTACACTAAGGTTAAAAAAATAAAGCTATTGTAATAGAGATGACACACAAGCACAAAAATATAATAATTTCCCTACAAAGAAGGAATATTAGGAAAAGGAAAACTTATGATTTGATGAAGAATGACGAAGAACTGGAGCAATAAAGAAGGAAGGAGAAAGTTGAAGAATCCGAAGTTAAGGAATTTAATTTATGAAACTAAAAAGGTAGGAGAATTCAAATAAGAAAAAAAAATAATGATGATGATTTCTTGGAAAAACAACGCTAATCTTTTTTGGAATAGAAGAAGCAAGAAGAATATAGATAGAAAATACACTGAATAGTTACAGAATTAAGTCACTAATATCGAAGCACTTATAAAGGGGAATATATAACGATATGAGAGAGAATTTTGGAATAATTAAAGAATGAGGAGGAGGAAATCTCAGTTATATAAGGAAAAATCTCAAACGACTAAGTTGGTTACAAGCATAGCAGATATGGAGAAAATTTGAATTCAAAATCAAAATTCAAATCGCGTTAGTAGCCAAAAAGCGAGTAATACTTCGCGGAGACAATCTTAGTTATATTAAAGGCAGTGATGTTATTACAGCTTCAGAAGTTTTCGAAACAATAATTTGCATATATACTACAAATGAATTCCTCGCTTCGTGTTTACTAGTCTTCATGGCTAAGGGGGACTTATGATGTATACCTAGCCCAAAAGTTGGAGGCTGCGGGCCTTTAAGCCTAGCCCAATACTTGACCACAACTAAATAGAGAAGAAATGCAAAATGATTTGGTCCAATGTTCAATTCATTCACGAACCAATAAAAGCGGAGTTATGACTAAGAAGACTAAACCATGAACTGAAAGGTATGGAGCCACGATCAACACTTAGCCATAAACTGAGATTATAGTGATCATGATTGAACCACAATGTGACTCGCGATCTTGGACCCTAGTAATGCAGAGCCCGGATGGCGAGCACCTATAAATACAAGGAGAGCAACAATGGTTATGGTAAGTGAGACTACAGTGAGATATTCTAGTTCTCTAAGGAAACGACTGACTTGATCGTCAGAGCCTTTTCCCCGAATCACTTCAGGGATTTGTTTTGCAGAAGGAGATATTTCACGTTGAACACCGGGTGTTTTACTTGGTTTGATTACCGTATCAGATAGTGAAAAATAAAAATTACACCACCGAAGTTTCCAAACACACTCCCCAAAACAAACTATAAAGAAGTGCCCCCACAACTAAATAAAACAACAACAAAAAGTTTGAAAATCTAAATGGGCGAGAGAATAAAACACAAGGGAAAAAATTCATCCAAACAGTCATCATAAGCTAAAACATAGGCATGGGAGATGCTACCATAGAGGTGTTCCAACCCCTCCCCACACTTATTTTATGCATCGTCCCCAATGCATATAACTAAGGTGCGAGGAAAAAATGGAAACACCAAGTGATGCTCAATGTCGTCTCTGGCGTTTGGCTTCGTGTTCCTGCTTGCGCAAATCTGGATAGTAGTAGCCCTGTCTGATGTCTGATGTCCTCATACTGTCACTGATCTCTCTGATGCCATCGAGAAGGTTCCCTATATCCTCCCTCAAGTGGTGCAGTTGACCATTGACCATATCGAATCTCTCCGTCATATCCCACTCATTGTGATCTAGCTGTGCACCAAGCCTGTGAACATCATGTCTAACCCCAAAAATGGAGTTCCCTAAAGACTGTGCCAATCTAGCCCATACGGGTGATGATTCCACATAGGGTAAGATAAAGCTGACTCAAAACCTGATGACTCATGCTCCTGAAAAGGACTAAACTGGGGGTGATTCCAAGGGTAACCCTCTTGCTGAGAATGGCCTGAAACACTTTGCCTGGGGGGCTTAAGGATTGGGCCAGGTGGGGGTCCATGACTGCTGGACTGTGCAAAGTAATCATAGTGGGAGGAGACGTTGTGACTATGAGAATTGTCAGTGCCATACCCTACAGAATAATGTGGCTCTTGATCAATGATAAAATGCCCCTGGTGAGGGGGTGGTCCTCCAAATACATGATCGAAATATGGAAGTGGCGCTAATGGTTGCTTAAAAGATGGGGGTGGCACAACGTGATGGAATGCTTGTTGTGGCTTCTGAGTTGGCACTAGCATTTTCTTCTTATTGTAATACTCCCCAGTTCCATCTTCCTCAGCAGCTTCCTTTCCATTTTTTGTTTTGTGACCAACACTTGGACTCGAAAGCTGATCCCGAGGGATACGGCTATTCTCAGGAATGTTAGAGGCATCTTGAGGTCCACCACTACTAGCATTTATATTCCTTTCAGCCACCAGCACCAGTTCTTCTCTATTCCTCAGTTGATGAGATTTCTTGCTTGAGCCAGTAACAACAATAATCTTCCTTGTTTCATCAGAAGAATTCCCTCTTTTTGCCCCACGCGATTGTCTCTCAGGTACCAGTTTCACAGGGATAGATTTCTCCTTATCACCATTGGTCTTGAAGATGGCTTTTCCTGATCTTTCAGGTGGTTGTACGGTGTAGCATAGATGCTCATAATGTGCATCATTTGAAACCTCTTTTGTGATATTCTCATCTCTGCCATTGGTTATAATTTCAGCAGCTATATTGGGTTCCTCATCATGTGCATCTATCATCAACTCCTCTACGGGAGTGTCATCAACATCCATAGTGCCTCCCTTCTTGATAACTTGTTCATGGATCGTCTCTGCTACTGCATCACCCCCCTCAACATTTTTATCGGCCATTACCTCCTCGCGAAGGCAGTCATCAGCTGCTGTGATACTCTCCTGACCATGTCCCTTCGCGACAATCTGTTCTTGAATCCTCTCCACTTGTTCATTTCCAGCATAAGTTGCTGCATTAGTTGGAATGGTCTTCTCAGCGCATTCCATTGCAGCTGCATCTTCGGGGATGATATTCTTAGCTGTTGTGTTGCCATTTTCTAGAGCACTGCCCTCAGTGCTAAAGATATACTACAGAAAGAAATTCTTCACATCAGCCAGCCTCACACAATGAGATGAGGTTTTCTTCAAGATCTTCGAGGAACGACTCTCCTCGACGACATCCTCAGCACAACCAGCCTTTTCAATTGCAATATCACCTGAAAAGCTATCTACATCAGACGGAAATTTCAGACACATCATCTTCAGATAATCCAAGCCTGTAGTCTTCATCATCGTGATCCGTCTCACTTGATGATGAGTCACCATGATTAGGATATGATCTTAGGGGCAAGCGTCTTGCCATTTCACTCTCCATTGTTACAAAAGCCACACATTTAAGGAAAATGATTAGAAATGTTTACAAACTTGGAAAATAAAGCAACCAAAATGCTATAATTAAATAAATTATACCTTTTTTGAACAGTTGGAATGGTCTCCTCAGCACACTCCTTTGTAGCTTCATCTTTGTGGATGATAACCTCAGCTGCCGCATTTCCATCTGCTAGAGTACTGCCCTCAGTGCTGAAGATAGCCTTCAGATAGTGATCCTCCTCAACAGTCGGCCTCACACAATGAGACGAGGTTTTCTTCAGGATCTTAGATTCTTAACTCTCCCCAACAACATCCTTAGCCGATCAACCCTGTCAACTGCAATATCACTTGAAATGCCATTTTCATTAGACAAGGAGATTCCAGACTCATCATTCTCAGACCATCCAAGCCTATAGTTTTCATCATTGTGATCTGCCTCACTTGATGAATAATCACTATGACTAGGAACAGATCGTAAAGGTGTGAGTCTTGGCATTTCACTCTTCATGGTTGCAAAAGCCACTTGTATTAGGAAAATGATTAGAAATGTTTTCAAACTTGGAGAATAAAGCAACCAAAGTTCTATGATCAAATAAATTTTACCTTTTTGAACATGTGCTTTGCTCGGCCTTCCATGAGTCTTCTGCAGTTTTGTTGAACTTATTTTGAAGGATTCATTTACATTCTCCATAGCTCTAAAAGCCACACAATTCAGGAAAATTATCAGAAGTGTGTACAAACTTGGAAATAACTTAACCAATATGCTATAAACAAATAAATGATAACTTCTGGAAAGGTGCTTTCCTCGGTCTTCCACGCATCTTTTGCATTCTTATTGAACTTCTTCTGAAGTCTTCATTTACATTCGCCATGCTGCAAAAGCCATAAAATTTTGGAAAAATGATCATAATTGTTTACCAAATTAGAGAATAAAGCAACCAAAATGTTATAATCAAACAAATGATACCTTTGTGAACAGGTGCTTTCCTCGACCACTTACGCATCTTTTGTAGTCTTGCTGAACTTCTTTTGAAGGGTTCATTTACATTCTCCATGGCTGAAAAAGCCACACAATTTAGGAAAATGATCAGAAATGTTTACAAACTTGGAAGAAACCAAAATTCTATAATCAAACAAATTATACTTTTCTGAACAGGTGATTTCTTAAGCCTTGTACGCGTCTTTTGTAGTTTTTCTGACTCATCATGAAGGTTTCATCTACATTCTCTCCAACAAGTCCGATCTCCGTATCACTTAGGTCTCATCCCCTAGAAATGCGCATCTCATTGGGAGAAACTTGCACCTCCTCCTCTTCTTTATCCTCCTGATTTTGAGTCTGGTCATCACTCGATGCTTGATAGCCCAGCTCTTTGTTGAGCATTTTCTTCCAAACAAGAAAATCAGAATCAGTCTGAGGATTAGCAGCTCCTGTACAAACATAATTTTCCAAATCAAAGACTGAGTTCGAAGTATTTCAACACATATAACTGCTAGCAAAAAAAACTATGCACTAATTTAGAGTAGCATCAAATGTATATGATTCAATATATATATATATATATATATATTAATTGCTCCAACAATCTCTAGCTAATCAACCTTTCTTTCTTCAAAAAAAAAGCTAATCAACTTTCCGCAGCTAACAACACAATTTATAAATGCAAAAATGAAATTATATCTAATGACGCGGATAACGGTCAGTCATTAAAGACAAGGTATGGTGTATGGATAGTAGATTATATAAATATAACACTTAATAACATTCCCTTTTTGGTCGAAGAAAATCATTCTTAATTTAAACAAGTTGGATTTCACAGAGATCAGTTTCAAGAGTCCAGTAATCAATATACTGCCTAATGGGGCATCATATAATCCAACAGAAAATGTTAAAAAAGATCACCAATTCATGATCAAACAAAAAAATTAATCAAACACAGTAGCAACTTTGGCCATTGGTTTATTAATTTGGCAGAAGAGGTTGCACAAAAGAAGCCTTAATTCATAGAGAATCATACCAAGTCTCGTGCAAATATGACAAGTAAACCAACAACTAAACAATTTCCATGAATGTAAAATTCAGCTTATGAATAAAAAGCTTGACATGATTTTTACAAAATCCACTTCATAATAACAACACAATTTTGAAGCCATTGTTTATTTCCAACTAAAAAAACACTAAGAGATGATAAGTTTGAAGCCAACGTTATTTTCCAACATACGAAACGGATTCTAGCTCTATAAAACCTCTAAAATTAACGCGGCCTCACATGTGAGTCTTTATAGCTGAAGGCAAATGACAGATAACATTTCCATTTGTGATCAAGTGGTTAGACATTAAAATATGTCCAAAGTAAAGTTTGATCATCATTTTACCTTCTAAACTCCCCCCATTGATAATATTGTTTTCTCTTTTTAAAAAATCAATCATGTACTTGGGCAAAAAACTATAGACAACTCTATTATGCAGGTGTTGACTTTATTTTAAGATCATCACAATACAACTAATACAAGGACTTGTGTAACAGTTCTACACATGTATGGCTATAGAATACAAAAACCACAAACATTGTTCAAACAACATCTGAGAAAAGTAAAGCTCTTGAGGGCTCTTAAAAGGATGCGATGATATAATAAATCTCACACTAATTTATCAGCAATTTTGTATCCCTGAATAAACAAGTCACCATCTACCAACTTAGTTTCACAACTCATAATCAACACATCACCTCCAACAGTACAATTTCAATTCAGCTTATGGTCCCATGAAAATATTACCAAGTAAAATTGGAACATAGCAATGATGAGTTTCAACTTTCTCTGTCTTTTCTTTCTTTCAATATATTTTACCATGTTTCACTAGCACAAGTCACAGTGACCTTACAAATTACTTGAGTAAGTGAAGAAAAAGTGTGAAATGGGAAATTGACGTGATCCATTCACCTGCTGCAACTTCTTGACAATGTTGCATAAAAAAAGCTTGAAAATGTTGAACCAATTTACCACAAAACCACATCATAATAACAGAACAATTTTGACAGGTTCATAAAGTTAGTAGAAGAAATATTGTACCCGCAGATTGAGTAAATTTTTCTGACTGGACTACTTCTTTAACTCGGTCTCCTCTCAACCTTGATGTACTAGGCCCTGGGATTTAGTTCTAGCATTCCCGGCCCTTCAATCAGACTAGAGATCCCTTGATCTAGCACCATTGCCCATTGGGATCCTCATGCGCCTGCCTGGACTGCTACCACCAGCAGCGGCCATTTTAAGCCTGCCATGAAGAGAATCCCTACTCTCTATGCTGAAGTGAGATCCAATGCACTGGTGCTCTATATGGTATGAACCTGGAATAATGAAAGCTCTCACTGTATAAAACAACTAATATCTTAGTATTTATACCTATCACACACAGACACACACACACACATATAATGCATGGTACAACCAGTCACTCTTGCTGATTGTGATGCAAATGAATGTCAAAAATCATGGCAAGCCCTAAAAGCAACAAGGTTTGCAGAAAATAAATCAAAGGACAAGTAGTTTTATACAGTGATGAACTCAACATGGCATGAAAAATAAAATACAGAACTTGCATCAACAATAGAATCCAGAAAAAATAATAGCAATCAATTGTTACAAAGGAGAAGATTCAAAAAAATTGTTCAAACTGATTCTCAAAAGTTTCCAAATATAAATTACTTCCATAAATCATTTAATAGTAGTGTACTACAGCTACAGTTATAGCCTTAAAGGGGCACAAGTTACTGCTTCAACAATGGAAACGAAAAACTTACGTGGGCATGATAAATAAACTCAAAAACATTCATCAACAATCGAAACCCAAAAAAATACAGTGAGAAGATAGTATCACTAAGCTCTTTCTCACTAGCTTGATTCAGTTTTCTTCTAGAGCTCGGCTGATCCCTATCAAAGCCATATTTTCTCTTTTGTCTCTCAGTTTTTCTTCTCACCATGTTGTTTTCGGTGTCACTCATAGTTCTCTCACATGAATAAGTGTCCACAATCATATCTAGACTATGAGACCTCTCTCTCTTAAAATTTTGGTCTTAGTATCCTCACCCAGAAAAACATATTTAGAATCCTTATTCCTCTTCTTCTTTCTTCCCCGTTCCCTCAGAAATTTCCTTGCTTTACCCATCTCTGTTAAAGCTTGTAAGACCCAACTAAACCCCTTATTCGGCATTTTACATAACCAAGTTCAGAAAAACACCAAAACTTCAATGTTATAGAACTGCAGTAAAACTAAGGGAGACGCAAATGTAGCAGTCCAAAGAAAGAGACAAAAAATAAAGTGTTAAAGGGTAATTTTTTTCATACAACATATCTTCGATAGTGATATAATTTCAATATTTTGATGCAATATTTTGTGTGAAGTGCAAAAGTTGTGCATAGACTAGACTTAAAGGCAGAAACTAGGTTGCCAAACTTTTGTAATGGCACCAATTGTGTGCATTTTGAACCACAATATGTATTTCTACCACATTTTTTAGTAATGAATACTAACCTTTCCTTATCACACCACATTAATTCCAAGAATTTACATCTCTATTTAGAGATATGGACGAAGAAAAACATCTCTCAAAATAATTGCATTCATGCATCTAAATTCATATTCAAATTCTTAACACACATAATTCATGGCGACATTAAATCAAAGGGATTTTTAATTTAGTTTAAGAGAGATTTAGGCTTTAATATTTCATATATATGGTACTTTTACGGCCAACTGCATATTTTAATAGTTTAAAATCGCATCTCATTAGTATCATTGTATATTACGATAAAATGTACAATTAAAAAATGTACAAATTGAATGCGTACACCCTACGTAACACACAATAATATAATTTAAAATATATATTTATTTCTTCATACACTTTACCCCAATTAAAATGGATATCATCTTTTGTTGTTAGTGATACAACTACAATTATTTTTTCCAGTTCATATCGTAGCACCTCATTTTAACCCATCAATTTGAGTTGCGCTTACATACAAACAGAAATCATAATTTGAATCATCATGTGCATATGTTTAGTGTGTATAGAATCAAATCTCCGGTGACACAATTTCATTTTTTTCTAATACATATGTTAAATTACCTATTTTTAACCTATAAATTTAAATAATCACCCCTAAAATAGATATCCAAATTATACTCAGTTTCATCAATAAATTAAAATCGTGCTATATATATCCAAATACAAAATCAAGTTATCACCAAATAAAATTAATAATTCCTATAAACGAGGGAGGTGAATTTACTTATCATTTTTTTCAAACGGGTCAAAATTCTACACACAAAAAATGCTTTCTCAAAATTATTTGAACGGACTTAAATCAAATTAAAAAAATTAAAATGTACCTTTAGATGGGATCTGCGACATGGTCATATGCAATTGGATGGTCGCCTTACTAAGATTTTTATTTAAATTATTTTTTAAATTAGTAAAGTTAGAAAAATACCCCTGGCTATATCGGGAAAAAAATTTTAGTTTACCTGGTAACTACCCGGATTTCGTCTTAGAATTTAGTTTTAAGACGAAATCCTTTTGTATTTGTTGGTTGCTGAATGGACGCGGTATTGGATCTGGGGACCAAAAGATGATATTGTGACATATGTCGGGTACCAAAAAATAATTCAGCCTTTTGAAATTATCAAAATTTTGAGATCATAAAATATTTTCGCAATTCCGACCTGAATAACATAAATTATACCTTTGCATGTAACTGAAGTTTTACACAAATATAATTGGTTTAGATTAGTAAAAATTCATATTGTAAGGTTTAAAAAAAATTAAACTATAGTTACGTTTTTGTTTTCTGTTTGAACATTTTTTAAAGGAAATAAATGAGGCATGCTTGATTGGAAAAAAGAATACTACTAATCCCTTTGTTCGATTTAAATCTCTATATATTGAATCTTTTTCATGATTTTTAGTAAACATATTTGATGGTGAATATATGTAACTACGTATAATAATAAGGTATAAAAAGTTGTCATTTAGAGTCTACATGTTAATATTTTTTAACAATATCTCATATGGTAATATTATTGCTTATATATCTACTTAAATATATGATTGAAATTTAAAAAGTTTGACCGAAAAAAGATTTGGTGCATATTTAACTGGGATGAAGGGAGCATTAGAATTCCAATAATTCCTAATAATAACATATCGATATAATTTAAACCCCAAATTTTTATTTTGACTTTTATTTATTACCTTTTACTAGTGAGTCAAAAAAAAAAATCTAGGTTGTAAAAGGACTACTAGTGCTAGCCAAGAAAATATAAAGTCAAAAAATTATCTTCATCTAGAATAGTGTAATTTTCATTTTTATTTTGTATCACTACACTTGTATATATCTTGTCTAAGAAAAAAGTTCAATTGAATTTGACGTAAAGTTTTTGCTAATTTATAATTACAATAATTTTTTAATTAAATATCAAGATGAGGCCGCCGTTCTAAAATCCTTTCAATAATATAATTTATATATAGAGAATAAATAAATGAGTATTTCATTAATAAGTGGAATAAGTTCCAAAATTTGAATTTGAACTCTACGAATAAGAATTCAAGATTTTTTTTCGTTAGGAATCGTGCTAATTCACGTGTTATGTATTCACATATATTGAATTTCATGGAACTTCTGGATCATGTAAATTTGACTTCAGTAATAGAAAATCTGAGCATATGAGTTCATGATGTGATCTATCTCCTTGTCTTTGTAAATGACTATGATGATTATTTGGGCATCTCATTTTATTACTACATCTAAATATAGTTTTAGCTCTACACATTTGGTAAGTGCATATTTTAAAACCGCCGCTTTAACAAGTTGCCTTGTAAAGATATGATTTATCTATATTGACCCTCCATATTCCATGATTTAGCGCTTTTTATATCTTTTATGAACCACATAAGCATGTGAAGTCCTGACCTTTTACCGCGTCAATGAAAAATATTTTTTCCAGAAGTTGCATATGATCAATTATTTGAGTAGCACCATTTTTTTCATTTTCACTTATTTGATCTCTTTTTCAATGTTTTATATGCTCCAACTAGCGTAAAGAGAATTTTACACAATGAAATTGAAGAATCTTATGAGTTTCATTGTGTAAGAGGTTATTGTGATGAAACCATAAATGATTACTACCATTGTTTTTAGCATGGAGGATTTAGTTGTATTCATTTGAAATATATTTACATGTAAGGGTTTTTCTAGCATGGACACACGTTAATAATATTAGATTTCACAGAAAGTTGTGTAATGGTAGAGTTCTTTATAAAACAGTACTAACTAATATAACCTAGATAAAATACAAAACATCAGTACCTCTTATTAAATTACGTTTCTCCATTAATTGGTATTCTACATGTTTTCAGTTTCTCTCCAATGATTAACTTACAGTTTTCTCTTCAAATGGATGTGTTTTTTCCCAATTGACACATAATGCTGATTTAATGCATAGTCCAAATTAATATCTCCAATAAAAATATGAATTAAATATTTTATTTTTTATTTTTAAATATAAATAAATAATTTACTTTAATTTGTAGTGATACTTATTTACAAATAATCATATATGTTTATTTATTTTTTTTTGTTTATTAAATATGATTCAAATACTCACCAACTCCACACTAGTGCAGAAGTGCCTTATTTGCAGCGTTGATACTAATAATAGGAAGGCATATTCAGACCGCCGTCCCTAGCATCGCCACGATTCCTACCTGTTTGTTAGACGGTGATTAAATTGTTGCTGTTGTTTGTTTCAATCAACGACATATGTAAGCTTCATATTATGTAATTTCATAACCGCCGCATAATATTATGATATGAATTTAAAATTGTCATTTATTATATTTTTTTATTTAGTATTTTTAGGAGTTAACACTATACTCTTTTTCCCACTGAGTTTTTTAATGAGATAGTGTGCTCATATTTAGAATTATTTTTAAATGATGTAATTTAGGAGTTCTGATTTGATTAGA
>JAULKM010135960.1:0-18843 GCA_032355605.1 Rubia tinctorum
ATACTGTTCTTGTTGCTGGTTTGTATCCAATGATTGGGAGACTGCTTCCACCTCACAAAGGTGGGAAGAGAAGTGTTGTAGAGACAGCAGGTGGTGATAAAGTGTGGTTACATCCTCATTCCACTAACTTTAAGCTATCATACGAGAAACATAATGATAGGCCTCTGATTGGGTATGATGAGATAACTCGGGGAGATGGGGGTTTGCACATTAGAAACTGCAGTGTGATTGGGCCACTACCAGTGCTATTGCTTGCAACAGAAATTGTGGTGGCACCTTCAAATGAAGATGACAATGACGGTGAAAGTGACCATGAAAACACGGATGATGATATGGATGAAGATAAAACAGGAAACCTTGTTGATGCGAATGAAGAGATTATGTCTAGTTCTGATAACATAGTTAAAGTCATTGTAGATAGGTGGTTGGCTTTTGAGTCGAAGGCCATTGATGTTGCTCAGATCTACTGCTTGCGAGAGAGACTGTCTGCTGCAATATTATTCAAAGTAATTAATAGCCCTCCATCTGTGGCCATCTTGTTTTGACTGTACAAGCGGGGTTGCGAATCAATATGCAGTTGAATTGGAGCCTTAATAAACTCTTTTTTGCTGTATTTTTGCAGGTGACAAATGCAGGAAAGGTGCTTCCTGAAATGCTGGCAGCCTCGGTACATGCAATAGCATGCATTCTTTCATATGATGGGATGTCGGGCGTCTCAATGGGAGTGGAAGCTGTTAATACGCTTGCTTCAATGGTTGATACAACTCCAATCGGGCCAGCAGCTATTGGTAGAAGAAAGGGTATCAGCCAAACTCCCAGCACCTTTCTAAGATCGCTTATTTTCCCAGGTAGAAATCGAAATTATGCTCTAGATTGGTTCAAGTTTTGCAAGCCCACTAAACAAACCTCTGATTACTCCAGCAGGCATGGATGTACCGCGAAGATCTTCCGGTCAAGGCTCCAGGGAGGATTGCAGTAAGCGGCAACGTGGACATCTTTGACTTGCAATATATTTTACTAGCGAAAGAGCCTTCTATTGATTTCAGTAGCAAAAGCTCAGATAAAAAATGCTGATTATTCATACTGCATGTACTTTACATTATTTTGAATTAAGGTTTACCGCACCTTCTGCACTGACCAGTGGTTGAGCTGCAACTGAATCTTCGCTTCTTAAAGTTTGGGTCTAGGTTTTCTCGGTTCCTACATACTCAAAACTTTCATTAATAACTAACTAGAAAATATTACAGGTACTATGCCCCTTATCATAGCCTGCGCACTTTTTTTTTTATAATTTATTTTCTTAACTTATGTTTCACCACTGATAACTTTAGTTACGTATATACTAAGAGTATATTAAAATTTAATATTTAAAAATGATGCGTCTCGAATTCGATCAAGCTGCACCTCAAGTCCCTTGGTTGTGATATGCTAGAAACAAGCCCCTTGAAATCTCAGGGTAAAACTCTCAGATTCTTAAGTTAACCAATCGTATGAAAGCCGTATGTGAATGAATGAATACCGAAGAGTAGGGATGACAGTGGGTCTGGTTTTGGTGGAGGTTTGTCCTGCATTCGCCCCAATGGGGTGGGTATGAATGTAGTTTTCGTGGGGGTGGGGCGAGTATGAGTATGTAAATTGATACCCGCCATGGGTAGTGGGTCGGACATGAATATTAATTCATACCCGCCCCACCCTCGCTCCGCCCCACTATACCCGCTATGTATATACTAATTTATTATATAATATACTATTATTTATCCATTATGCACATGTTTTACTTATAGTATTTTCATGTAAATGTTATTAAACTTTTAATATTAAAATTAGTAATTTTAAAGTAAAATTTAGGATTTTTGGAGGTATAAATGAGGTGAGAAAAATGGATTTGAAGTGGGTATGAAGACTCAAGTGGATGATGGGGCGAAGGTGGATTTTAGATAATACCCGATGGGGCGGAAGTGTATTTTAATATTGTACCCGCTATGGGTGATGGGGCGGATATGAGTATGAAAATTTTAGGTGGGTATGAGTACGGGTATGGAGGTACCATAATCAGTACCCGCCCCGCCCTGCCCCGCCCCATTGCCATCCCTACCGAAGAGTATACGGACCTTGTATGTTATACCTGAATATTCCTAGTAGCGTTTTGTGTATAACTTAACTTCTTTTCAAGATCATTAATGTGATAATATTGTCAAGCCGTTAACCATTTCCATTTGATTTCATTGGTCCGGAATAAGCCCAATTAGGGATGATCATGGGTCTAGGACCCGACACAGACCCACAGGGTCTGAGCCATTGGGGTGGGGTATGGGTCCAAAAAATTTAGACCCATCGGGTGTGGATCCGGGTATGGGGTCTAGATTTTTAGATGCGGGTCCTAATCCGAGTCTAAAATACTAAGACCCAGACTCGTCCCAAACCCAACCCGTAGATCCAAATAAGCCTTACTATATATAATTTTACCCATATTTCTAAATTACTTTCTATTCTCTGTGTTTTTATTTCAAATTTAACAAATAATATGTATTGTATATTTTGTTATCTTGAAAAAATAATTTTAATACATATTGAACTTCAATTATTTGCATTTATATAATATATATTTTATTTAGTGAAAAAACAAAATATAATATTAGACCCATTTAGGACTCGTTTTGGACCCAAAACCCGTTTAGACCCATCGGGTCTGGGTACGGGTCTAAAATTTTTAGACCCCACGGGTCGGGTCCGGGTCTAACTAAATTTTCTTAAGGTTAGGTTTGGGTCTTATTATACCTAATCCAGACCCGACCCATGATCATCCCTAGGCCCAATGACTTATTTGGGCTCACTCACGTGGGTTTTTGGCCAAACTGAGGGTTGCAGGTGTCTGTTTAGCCGAACTGAGGGTCTCAAGGGTCTATTTGGCCAAACTGAAGGCTGGAGACATATGAAGTAATGGTGCAAGGGCCTGTTTGGTCAAAATGAGGGTCCCAGGGGCATGTTCGGTAAAACTGAAGGTGGTTGCTGGATCAAGTAGTGGCGCAGGGGGCTTGTTTTGCCAAACTGAGGGCTAACGGCTCCTGTTTGGCCAAACAGATCTTTGTATGGTAATAAGGTCTACTCTGTTTGGCCAAATCGATGGTGGTTTCTGTGCTGAGTACTTCTCCTTATGAGTACGTTGAGAATAATAATTCTTGAATTTGTCTATTACTTAACCCATGAACATACACCTTGTTTGGACCTTTAGCTAATGAGATTTCCATCGTATCCTGTTAAATTTTAGCCTCAAGAGAATCTTGGACAAGAGGGTCAATTTGATCGATGACATACACATTCTCAGTATCTATAGGTTTCTTGATGGGTTTATCAATGCTGGATGTGTATTTTTCACCATAATAATCAAGAAAAAATGTTCCATTACCAACATTAATGATGGTGTTTGTCGTTTTCAAGAATCAACGTCCCAACAATACCCTTTGTGTTCTTTTACCCCCAGTATGATTCAGGTTAACCACATTAAAATCTGCTGGGTAAACAAAATCATTGACTTTTATGAGTACATTCACTTACAACCCTTCAGGATATACACAAGATCCATCTGCCAATTGGATTATTACTCTAGTATCTACCATCTCCGCTCCACTCAACGTTTGATACACATATAAGGACATTGTATTAATGAAAGCACCTAAATCACTATAGCAAATTCAATCTTTTTATCTACAATATAACACGGTAAAGAGAACATACCTGGATCTTTACATTTTGGCACTGTTGAAACTGACTCAACCATGATGATCTTGCTTGAGCCCTTTGGTTTTTCTGAAATAAAATCCTTCAAGAAATTTACTCATGGGAGGTATTCTTACAGCCTGCAAGAAGGGAAGATTAATCTCCATTTCCCCAAAAATATATTTAAAAAATCTATAGACTCTTCTTTCTTTCTCTCCAACATGCGAGGAAATTGCGATAATTTTTTATTAATGAATCTCCTAAACTAAAACTTTTAGTTACCTCTCGTGGTTCAACGGATATACCTTCACTTTTTCTTGAATAGATTCTGAATTCACGCCCTGTTTGGCCAAACTGAGAACTAACTGGTCCTGTTTGGCCAAACTGAAGGTTACAGGGGGCTGTTTGGCTAAACTGAGTCTTGCATGTTCATTTGATAGAAGTGATATAGCTGGTTGCTCCTGTTTGGCCAAACTGAGCTCCGATTGGCCCTATTAGGCCAAACTGAACCAAGATGGTTCCTGTTTGGCCAAACTTAACCAAGATGGTTCCTGTTTGGCCAAACTTAACCAAGATGGTTCCTGTTTGGCCAAACTTAACCCTGATGGGTTCTGTTTGGCCAAACTAAGCCCTGTATTACTTTGTTCCTCTTGAAAATTGGCTTCAAATTTTGGAAATGGTGCACCAATTTCTTGTCCATCCATCAAGGTGATTTGATTCACAATTTACCTTGGATTCAACTGCACTTGAGATGGTAATCCAGGTATTTTAGTCCTGAGCTCATTCAACGAATTCGACAATTGAGAAATTTGTCGTGTATGTTCCTCTAATGTTGCCTCAGTCTTCTTGACACTTTGATAATAGCTCATCATCAAGTCTAGCTTTTCATCCACGGATCTCTCTTGAGTCGCCTGCTGGTTCTAAGGGTAATTCAGTGGCATTCTTTGATTTGGTGGAACATAGGGCCATTGAGGTTGATTTCCTGATTTTCTCCAATGAAAATTTGGGTAACATCTCCCCCTTGGGTTGTAAATGTTGGAGTAAGGCTCTCCCTTTTGCCATATCTTATTCCAATTTTCCATTGCATTTGCTTGAACCAATATTTCTCCCATAGTCAAATTGCATGGAGACGTTATATGATTAAACGCTCCACATGTATAGTAAAGGCCTTCTCTTTGTCCATAGTCACAAGCTTGTCAACAACCTTAGAGAGAATATTCTCCATTCTGTCCATCCTTTCGTTAAAGCTATCTAAATCAGATGTATTTGTCCGTGCCACCTTCTTCAAGAATCCGATATCTTGCTGATCAAATTCCTTTTTAGAATCCACCAACCTCTTAACGATCTCCATGGATTCATTTACCCAAAAATTAGAGAATCCACCACTAATTGAAGAGTTAATCAGATCCTTGTTGGAAGCCGTCAATCCTTGGTAGAAGCAGTGAAGTAACTGTAATTCACTCATTCGATGATTGAGGCAACTATCTACCAGTCGCTTAATTTGTAGCCGAAAAATGCTCAATGGTTCATTATATTCTTGTTTTATGCTCGTAATCTCCCTTTTCAAAGCATCCGTTCTGGTGGTTGGGAAATAATACTCCAAGAAAATTTCTTCAATTCAGGCCATGACGAAATGGAGTTAGGCGGTAAGCTAGGGAACCATTAGTTTACAGATCTTTTAAGACTGAAAGAGAATGCAACTATCTTGAATTGATCCTCAGTGACATTATTTGGCCTCTTTTCCACCTTGCAAATTTTGATGAATTCACTCAAGAAGTTGTACAGGTCTTCTGTATTTCTTTTATGAAATTTAGGAAGAACATTCAAGAATGCGAGCTTGATCTCAATGGGATTCTCCGACAACTGAATGGGTGTTGGAGGATCTTCTTCACTGTGTCCAGTGAGTTTTCACATGTAAATATTATTAGCATTGTGCTTAAGATTATCATCTAATGCTCTTTCTTCCATTCCGGTGTCACTTTCAAATTCAGTTGCTGCTGGGATCTATATGTCAGGCTCTATTTGGCCAAACTAAAGGTCGTATGGGGATTTTTGGCCAAATTGAGAGTCGTAGGTGATGGTTTGGTCAAACTCAGGGTCACAGGTGCATGTTTGGCCAAACTGAGCGTGTGCAACAATTTTACTCTCTTTCGTTCTTTTCTTGTTTTGTTTGGTTGTCTTAATAATCTCCAAATCAAATATCAAATCCGTCTTTGATGATTTGTTCATAAACCAAGAACTAAGACACAAAATTAGTTGGTAAAATTAAATAGAAATTGACGAATCGCTCCCCGACAACAATGCCAATTTGGTGAATGTTGTTTCACTCACTCTCGATATATGAAAGACAATCACTCAAATAATTCACAATTTATAACACAAAGAAGTTAATATGCAAATCAGGAAGGTCTTTCTCAAGGGTTATAATGGGGCTAAGGACAATTCAGATAGGTGAGATCCTAATGGCTCTAAGCTCAAACAATATCAATCAAAATATTATGCATGTCTTTTCTTGAACCATCATCCATGTATAGTAGACATTCACCAATAATTTCCAATCCCATGGCTAATAGGAGATAGCCGAGTAATTTCACATCAAATATAGGTGATATTTATTTTTTCTTTCCTTTTCAATTTTTTCTAGCACCATTATTCTTTAACGTAGTCCATAATCACTACTCGTAAGGGAAAAAAAATCACAAAATAACAAGTAATACATTTTCCCCTCATAGTCACCTCCTTGTTTTGCCAAATTGAGGGTCACATGGGTGTGTTTGGCGAAACTAAAGGTTGCGGGACCTGTTTGGAAAAACTAAGGAACACAGGGGCCTACTTAACCAAACTGAGCGTGTTTCCTATTTTTTCCAGCCTTCAAATTCAAACTCTTCTGTTTGGCTAAACAGAACATATACTCAGTAATGTCATCAATTCAAGAGAATACAATGGATGAATTCATCATCTTAAACTCCAAGAACATGGATAATAAGTCCAAGAGAAAGGAATAATATAAGGCTTCGGCTAAATATATAGAATTCTTACCAAAGAACATAGTTAAACCTTCACAGTGTTTCACTAAGGGTTAATGTAATTGGTAGGCAATTTAAGCTGTGTGGTTCATCCTAGCGCCTTCCATCACTTTCACACATAGCAACTCAAAGTATAACAATGTGATATCTTAGAACAAAGATTGATGTAGAGAATGTTCTACTCTAGCTCAAACCTCACTTTACTAGGCTAAAATATTCTATTAAACTCGTCCTTTTCCGTCATCCCAAAATTCATATCAATCAAATTTCACAAATCATATAAAATATCATTCAAAAACTTCAAGGCATATCAAATTTTTGAAGTCTGTTGAATAAGGAAAATTTACAACCGGCAGGTTACTTTTATCAAGAGCCACTAGAATTTCTTCATGCCAAATTATCAACTAAAAAACACAAAAACACATGTTTGACTATAAAAACTGATTTTTTTTATATGAGGTAGTGTTAAGTTCTCATTTATGCTCCAAAATCCTTCAATTTCTATCTTCTTGCTTACATCTCCAAATTTCTCCAATGAACAAATCTACATAGAAAACACACCTAAAGTGCACATTATTCCCATAAAATCACAATAATCCCACAAATTATGAACACAATAAAATGTACATCCAGCTTCTTTATCCCTTTCAAAGATTATAAGTTTGACTGGGGATGACAAAAGTCCCTTCCGGTTTGATCGCAATCAATTTTGGCATAAATGGTGAATTGTTTACTTTTTACACTTAGGTCTCTTCAAGAAAGTGGGAGATGTCGGAATGCAAAACTGGAGATCCACCTATTTAATTCACATTTTCATGACCATGTTGTTCCAATTTGGGCATCAACGTGTAAATGGAAAAGCCCAAAATGTTCAGAAGGAGTACTTTTTGACCCTTTTAGGAAATTACGCCAATGGCCCAAACTTCCTTGAATTTACAATACGCTTCAGAACTCCACGCCCAAACATAAGGACAAATGTTTGATGCTGAGATTATGTGTAGTGTCTAAGAGGGGTGCACATGGAAGTAGTGTATGCTCATTTTTTTAGTATTCAATTAATGCTCTATGACGGGAGTTATGAGAACGATAATTTCTACCATGTAGAAACACAAGGAATTACATATTCTTTGTTTTTTTATGAAATAAAAAGAGAATAAAATTGCATCCATCTATTTTGGAAAACCTCTAGTACATGTTCTAGATTTAATAGTAGGTGATTACTTATAAGGAACAAAGGTTAGTCGAAGAACTTGTGGAAGTCTCCGTGGGACCATAGATGTTTCTTTATCACTCTCCAGGATTATAAGTTCGACTAAGGGTGAAAATTTTCCATTCCGGTTCAATCAGAATCAATTTTAGCGCAAACGGTGAACTGTTTACTTTTTTCACTAAAGTCCCTCCAAGAAAGTGGGAGATGCCAGCAAGAGAAATTGGAGATACGCCTATTTAATTCACATTGCACAACCATGTTTCTCTGATTTGGGCGTCAACGGGTCAATTGAGGGGCCCAAAATATTGACCGCGGTTATTTTTGACACTTTTTGGAAGTTACGCTATGACCCAAACTTCCTTGAATGTACCCTACGCTTTAGAACCCTGCGCCAAACATAAGGACAAATTTTTGATGTGCTTTATGAGAACGATAATTTTCACCACATTGAATCACACATAATTACCTATTCTTGTTTTTATGAAATAAAAAGAGAACAAATTTTCGTCCATCAATTTTGGAAAACCGTTAGTACGTGGCCTAGAGTTAATCGTAAATGATTACTTATAAGTAACAAAGGTTGATCAGAAAAACTTATGGAAGTCTCTTGGAACCATGCCAACTTATTTATCACTCTCGGGGATTAAAATTTCAATTGGAGGTGACAAAGGTCCATTTCGGTTCGATTGGAGTAGATTTTTGCACAACTAGTGAACTTTTTAATTTTTGCACTTAGCTCCTTCAAAGATTGGATATACAATTATTTATTTCACATTGTCACGACCATGTTTTTTTTATTTAGGTATCAACGGGTCAATGGAAAGACCTGGAATGCTCACAGGATGTATTTGCCAACACTTTTAGGAGATTATGCTATGGTACTCAAAACGTCCTTGAATGTACCCTGTGCTTTAGAACTCCAAGCCCAAACATAAGGACAAATGTTTGATGCGGAGATTATGCCTACTGTCTAAGAGATAAGCATAGAGAGGTAGTGTATGATCAATTTTATTAGTATTCCATTAATGCCCTTGTGATGGGGGTTATGAGAATGATAATTCCCCCACATAGAATTATACGGAATTATATATTCTTTGTTTTTATGAAATAAAAGAGAATAAACTTTTGTCCATAAATTTTGGAAAAGAGTTAGTACGTAGTCTAGACTTAATTGCAAATGACTACTTATAAGTAACAAAGGTTTACCAGAAGAACTTATGGAAGTCTCTATGGAACCATGCCGGATTCTCTATCACTCTCGAGGATTATAAGATTGAGTGAAGATGAAAAGGGTCCCTTTCCGTTCATTCAGAGTAGATTTAGGTGCAACCGATGAACTGTTTACTTTTTGCACTGAGTTCCTCCAAGATTAGAGATACACATATTTAATTCCCATTTTCACGACCATGTTATTTCGATTTGGGCATCAACGGGTCAATGGAAGGGCCCATAATGTTCACAGGGAGTATTTGCCAACACTTTTTGGAAATTACGTTATGGCCTAAACTTTCTTGAAAGTACCCTACACTTTAAAACTCTGCGCTCAGACATAAGGACAAATATTTGATGTGGATATTATGAATACTATCTAAGAGGGAAGCATAAGGAGGTAGTGTATGATCATTTTAATTAATATTCCATTAATGCCCCTACGATGAGCATTATGAGAATGATAATTTCCACCACTTAGAATCACACAGAATTACATATTTTTGGTTTTTTATGAAATAAAAAGAGAATATAATTCCTCCATCAATTTTGGAAAAGCGTTAGTACGTGCTCTAGAGTAAATTGTAGATGGTTACTTATAAGTTACCAAGGTTAATCAGAAGAACTTGTGAAATATCAGTGGGACCAAGATAACTTTTTTATAACTCTCGGGGACTGTAAGTTTGAATGGGAATGACAAAGGTCTATTCCGGTTCATTCAGAATCGATTATGGCGCAACCGGTGAATTGTTTAGGTTTTGCACTTAGGTATTTCAAAGAAAGTGGGGGGACATTGTAATGTAAAATTGGAGATACACTTACCACTATGTTGTTCAAATTAGGGCGTCACCGGGTCGATGGAAGGACCCAAAATATTTACATGGAGTATTTGTCGATACTTTTAAAAAATTACGTTATGGCCTAAATTTCCTTGAAGGTACCCTATGCATAAGAACTCAACGCCTAAAAATAAGGAATTTTTTTTGATGTGGTGATTATGCGTACTGTTTAAGAGGGATGCGATTGAGGGTAGTGTATAATCATTTTTATTAGTATTACATAAAGGCCTTAACAACGGGCATTATGAGAATGATAATTTCTACCACATAGAATCGCACGGAATTATATATTCTTGATTTTTTATGAAATAAAAAGAAAATAAAACTCCGTCAATAATTTTCGGAAAGGCGTTAGTACGTGGTCTAGCATTAATCGTTGATGATTACTTCAAATAACAAAGATTAATCGGAAGAACTTGTGGAAGTCTTGGTGGGAACATGCTAGCTTCTTTATCACTCTCGGGGATTATAAGTTTGACCGGGGGTGACCAAGGTGTCTTCCGATTTGATCGGAATTGATTTTGGCTCAACCGGTAACTGTTTAGTTTTTGCACTTAGGTTCCTTCAAGAAATTGGGAGATGTCGGAATGCAAAATAAGAGATACACCTATTTAATTCACATTGTCACGACCATGTTGTTCTGATGTGGGTGTAAACATGTCAATGGAAGGGCCTGGAATGTTTATAAGAAGTAGTTATCGACACTTTTCATAAATTACACTATTTCCCAAACTTCTTTAAATGTACCCTACGCTTCAGAACTCCGTGCTCGAACATAAGGAAAAAAATTTCATGTGGAGATTATGTGTACTGTCTAAGAGGATTGCATAGGGAGATAGATAATTTCCACTACATCGAATCACACGGAATTACATATTCTTCATTTTTTTTATAAAATAAAAAGAGAACAAAATTATGTCCATCAATTTCAGATAAGCGCTAGTACGTGGTGTATAGAAAATTGTAGATGAGAACTTATAAGTAACAAAGGTTAATTGGAAGAATTTGGGGTACTCTTTCGAGGATCAATCCAACTTCTTTATCACTCTCTGTGATTATATGTTCGACTAGGGTTGACAAAGGTCCATTTTGGTTCATTCAGAATCTATTTTGGCGTAATCGATGAACTGTTTTACCTTCTGCACTTAGGTCTCTCAAAGAAAGTGAAAGATGTCGTTATGCAAAATTGGGGACTAGCTTATTTAATTTACATTTTCATGATCATGTTGCTATAATTTGGGCACCAACAGGTCAGTGGAAGGGCCTAGAATATTCACAGGGAGCATTTCCTGGCACTTTTTGATATTACGCTATGGTCCAAAATTCCTTGAATGTACCATACGATTCAGAACTCTGTGCTCGAACATAAGGATAAATGTTTGATGTGGAGATTATTCATACAGTCTAACAGGGTTGTAGGGGGAGGTAGTGTATGATCATTTTTATTAGAATTCCATTAATGCCCTTATAATGGGCGTTATGAGAATGATAATTTCCACAACATAAAATCATACAGAATTACATATTCTTTGTTTTTTATGAAATAAAAAGAGAATAAACTTCCGTCCATCAATTTTGAATAAGTGCTAGTACGTGGTCTACAGTAAATTGTGGATGAGTACTTATAAGTAACAAAGGTTAATCGGAAGAACTTTTGGAAGTCTCCCGGGGACCAAGCCCGCTTCTTTATCACTCTCATGTATTATATTTCGACTAAGGATGGAAAAAGTCCCTTCTAGTTTGTTCGAAATCAATTTTGGCGCAAACGGTGAACTGTTTACCTTTTGCACTAAGGTCCCGCAACGAAATTGCGATATGTAGGAATGAGAAATTGGAGATACACCTATTTAATTCACATTGTCACGACCATGTTGTTTTGATTTGGCCATCAACAGGTCAATGGAAGGGTCTGGAATGTTCATAGGGAATATTTGTCGACACTTTTCAGAAATTAAACTATAGCCCAAAATTCTTTGAATGGATCCTACACTTTAGAACTCTACGCCTGAACAAAAGGACAAATGTTTGATGTAGAGTTTATGTATATTGCCCAATAGGGACGCACGGGGATGTAGTGTATGATCATTTTTATTAGATTTTCATTAAGGCCCTTATGATGGGCGTTATGAGAACGATAATTTTCACTACATAGAATCACATAGAGTTACATTTATATTTTTTTTAATGAAATAAAAAGAGAATAAATTCCATCCATTAATTTCCGAAAAGCACTAGTACGTGGTATAGATTAAATCGTAGATGATTACTTATGAGTAACAAATGTTAACTGGAACAACTTGTGGAAGTCTCCGTGGGACCAAGCCAGCTTCTTTTTCACTCTCGGGGATTATAAGTTTGACTAGGGATTACAAAGGTCCCCTCCGATTCGATTGGAAACAATTTTGGACCAACTGGTTAACTATTTAATTTTTGCACTTAGGTCCCTCAAAGAAAGTGGGAGAAGTCAGAATGCGAAATTGGAGATACACCTATGTAATTCACATTGTCACAACCATGTTATTCCGATTTGGTCATCAACGAGTCAATGAAAGGGCCTGGAATCTTCACAGGGGGTATTTGAGGACACTTTTTGAAAATTACTTTGTGGCCCATGTATACAACATCGTAAGCCTTTTGCTTAAAGCGAAACATGGGCAGACATGCTACTGACATGTTTTTACCAGAATATTTTTAGCCCGAACCTAAAATTTAAGCTACAAACATGAGCTTAAATTTCCCCCAATCCTATTTTTATCTCATTGTCATTCAGCAATATAATCCATTTCACATCCCCAAAGCACTGCCACCAAAACTCACTCCCAAAATTCTTTCCATTCACACATTACAATAATTCAAGTGTTCAATCAAATTTATCCTTTCAAACATCCACAAGTACTAGAGGATGGAGCATTTCGAGGTACAAATTGATTAAGATTGTTTCCATCCATTCCATGTTCATTTTGAAATTTTATTAGTTAATTTGTTATTGTTATGTTTTTCATGTAGCAAAGAATGAATAATTTTACGTGGTATGATGATTGTGTTACATGTTATCCAGTGTATAGTGTTTGTGTTGTCAAAATAATTCCATGTTTATACGTACTAAGAAATAAGGCTTAGATTTGGGCTGATTGTGGACAATGATTATATTTTTGTAACAACACACTTTGAAGGTGCAATATCGGTCGGTCGGGCCTGGCGATATGTTAAAAATGATCAACATCGCACATTTCTAAGAAATGTTTTTGCTGCTTCACCATGAAAAAACTATGAATGTCCAACATCGGTCAACAAACATCGGCTTTTGCCACAGCAGAGTCCGGAACAACGGACGTTGCACCTATGCAGATGAGTTATGTTTTTTTAGTTCATATTACCGTCGTTTACGTATGACTATATAGTGTGTGTTTCATTTGGGGATTTCCCATTTCTAACATAAACTTTGTTTACCGTAAATTGGTTGTATTAGGACAAAGAGAGTTATCAATGAACTTTCAACGTGTGGATAAATGGACTTGTTATTTTACTAGTCAGTTGGTCAGTGTTAATGATGTATAGCACAACAATGAAAGTTCAATACCATAATATTTTAATTTCACATGAAAGTTATGTATTTTAATATATTTGTATAATAGTTTTGTAATATATATGATTGTAGTGTGGGTTCTATCATTTGTTTCCAGTTTGCATTAATTGAACAACAATTGATTATTGTTTGACGTTTAACCATTACATGAGTCATTCAATATTAAATAACATATAATGACTAGCGGCGAACAATTATTTTTGTCATCGAATATTAAATATGATAATATTTGACGACAATCAATGTCTCTCTGATTAAAAAGTGACGTTGCACAAGCCGGTACAGAGACGACGTGCAACTGACATGGCATGCATCGGCGTCGGTAAAAATATTAGTGGTATAATCGAGAAACCCTAATAGCAGGTGTTGGTAATTTGTGTGTGAGATCGGCCTTAAAACCTATCGTTTTGGTCATAGTTCCACGCCAGCATGCACAAGAAATGACTGGCCTACAACACGAAATATCAGTAGACGTACCTTGCAATATCAATCACTTAATGACTAATGTCTGGCAGAATGAAGTTGCCACTATGTTCACATTGTCTGACTTCTTGTAGTTACCAACGTCGGTAAAAAATGACTTAAAAAGAAGTTTTTACCTTGGTTTTAAACCGAGGTAAAAAATGACATTTTACTACGCCACCATTTACCTCATTTTTAAGGGTAAAAACTGCGATAAAATGTATTGTATAACCGAGGTAAAAGGTCCCGCCTATTGTAGTGCTAACACTCTATATCAGGTACATTGACGTATGGAACGACCTCTAGCACTTTATTATCATCGTCCATGTCCACACGCTTGATGACCTTCATTCAAGAATCCTAGACAAACATGCATGAGACCTCTATCCATTGTTTATTAACATTATCAATTAGAACCTCCACAATGCCTCACCAATTTCTTCTAACACTTTTTCCATAGAAGGTGAGAAACAACTTTAAATGCCTGCAAACATTTACACGTTTTTTTTACTGTGAATCAAAAGGCAAAATATGTTTAAGCCCTAAAATCATGACTTCCGCGTCTCTCATACTAACTTCTTCTTCTGGAAATATTAACTTAAAATAGCTTCACTTATGTCTTGATAGGAATGTAGACAACCCCAAGGAAATACGTTGAACCATTACTGGGCCTTCCCTCGAATATAACTCCCCACGAGCTTGCATGTCAATCTTTCATCAAAATCCCTAGAGTTCATGAGACTTAGAAATGTCTGGATAAACTCCCTAGGATCCGAATACCAGCTATACCTAGGAAGCCCCTCTAGGGGATTTGTGTCCACTAGCTATCCAGATGAGGTTATCCACGAACTGAAAGGAGAACATACTACTTGTCCCGTAGGCCTGATCAATCTATCCAACTCTCTCCTCAATGAATCTCCGGTATCTCATCCTGATCCTGCTAATGGTGGATCCCTAAATGAATGCAGGGTTTGAGAGACTTCTCCATACGAGGTTTGGTATATAGGCTGAGAATCCATGTGACCAGAGTGTGCTTAAGATCCCATGCCTCTAGGATACATGAGAGGCTACCTATAAAAATTATAAGGCCCCTGAACATATGAGGGATTATGTGGACCTAGACCAACATATCCTTGGATCAACATGGAAGACACCACTGCATATCCAGCCTCAAAATTGGGAAAAGCAGCTGTCGAGACCAAGTGCATCGAAGAGGGCATCAAATAAATTATCCCTTGGGTGTAATCCGGAAATAAGGGTTGCGATCGCAGTTTAATCACCTCTATTGTATATTCAGGATATGGAATTCCCAACATGAGGTGAGACACGTCTCATTGGTACTTCCATAACTGTCGAAGACACCATACCCATCAATAACCCCAGTGGCATCGTGGGTGGGGGATGATCCGGTACCCCTTGGCTACCAGCATTTGTGCAACCTACTCCAAATCTAGCTGCGAGCCAACCACTACTCCTTCTCACGTACCTCAATTTTCATGAATAATGCGTTCATAAAACTCAATGTACGAATCACCAAAGAATTAATGTGAAGTGACCATCTCTTTCATCGTGGAGCCGATTGGCAGATTCTGTAATGGACCTATGTTTCCAACTCCTACACCATGATCTAGAGTGATCTCCGCCTGCCTCGATGACCCTTATACCTCTGCTCGAGAACCTTTGACGTGTGTTGAACTAGGTTCTATCAATACTTGCACTTGCTCAGTCCCAACACTCTGCGATATTGGAGGATTAACCATTTTGCTCTTTCTTCTGTATGGGGATTGTATCTCGTCACTAGCGTCTGTTATCTTGATCCTCAACTTCTTACTCCTTTGAGTAGCCGTATAGGTGGACATAAACTAAGATATTAAATATAATTTAATCGGCCCCACCGGGCGTGCCAATTGATGCGTCTTGAACCCGATCAAGCTGCACCTCAAGTCTCTTGGTTGAGATCTTCAAGAAACAAGCCTCTGGAAGTCCCATGGGAAAACTCTCTGATGCTTAAGTTAGCCAACTGTATGAAAACCGCATGGGAATGAATGAACACTAAAGAGTAAACATACCTTGCATATATATATATATATATATGAATAACCCTAGTAGCGTTTGTGTATAACTCAACTTCTTTTCAAAACCATTAATACCAATTATATGGTTAAGCTATAGACCATTTTTATTAGATAACATTGGACTGAAATAGGCCCAATGACTTATTTGGGCTCACCAGGTTAAACCATCATCAAGAAAATACACGATGCTTAGAATCTAACAATATCTCACAAGATGTTATAGATGTCTATATTCTAAAAAACTTTATAGTCAAACTTGCCTTGAGAAAATTAACCAAAAAATGTGTAGATTCGGTTGGGATGGAGGAAGTAGTAATTGTTAAAAGGGATGTTTCCCTTATATGTTCATTTGAAAGTTGCGACACATACTCTATCCACCTTCCTAACTAGATATGCCTTCAAGTGATTGGTGTCAGAGGGTTTCCGGTGGTTGTCCTAAATCAACCACCGCAGCCAATATGAGGATATTATCGTGGAATCACATGGGTTTCTATCACATGTAGGATATATAAACCTATTTTATGTCTATGTCACATAGCGTGGAGATAGTTAGGAATTCCTAATGTTTGTCACACAAAGGTTCGTCTCAACTCTATGAAGTTAACACACCGCCTCAGTTATTAGGGAAATTACGTCGATCGAACTATGGATCCGCTCCTTTTTCCCCATCAATCTCCCTCCCAATGCTAACGCACCTTGCTTAAAATAAAAAAAAAAGCCTTACGTAGGTAGCAACCATTAGATATGAGAGTGAGAACAATACGTCTCGGGCACTCCACTATGGACACCAATACTTAGGCCTAGAGCGGCAAAGAAATCAACATCTCGTGATGACTCTAGGGTTGAAGTGACTCCGGTCGCTACACAACAACCCTAGTTGCTACAAACTATCATGCTCACACTATCGGGGTAAGCCGAGGATTGCACCATGTTATGGCGTCTATAGTCCATAACATGAATAATTATTACATGATGAGCCAGTCAAGTTATAGTCTGACTATCAGAATGGTACTCTCGATCAACATGCATGCACTCACCTCCCCGGTACTCACAAATCTACAATAACTCTAACCAAACACTCCCAAGGTAGTAATTCAAGCCTAGCACGATGGTATACTACACATGAATATGTGGGTGCATCATAGAACATACATATCATACATCTTACAAGAATATAAATCATAAACCAAGCATGAATATTCATAGAACATAAAGATGGGAAAATGTAAGAATCTCCCAAAACTAACACCTAGTCCTGAAGACAAATAATTCCCACACTAATAAAATATTATACTACTAATAGCGCTATCTTTTTGGCTAAGAATCCAGTGGCGCACAAGCGGGCAGAGCACATGGACATCGGCTATCATTTTGTTCGAGAATTGGTTGCTTCTGGCAAGCTGCGTGTTGCTTATGTTCTCACTGCTCTTCAGATTGCATGCGTCTTCACCAAAGGGCTCTCTCGTCCTCTATACGAGTTTTTCCGATCTAAGCTGTGCGTCGTTGAGTATCCGACGCTTCGCTGAAGGGGGGGGTGCTAGAATAAGTCAAGTATCTGATTGATTTGATTTGATTCTAGATAGAGTTGTTGACTAGACAAGAGTTATACTAATACTAGCCTTCCCTTTGTACTCTATTTATTCTGATCAGTAATACATTATTTTTTTACGGGGAATCATTCTTTCAGTATTCATTGAATTAAATGCCATGAATCTAAAAACTAAGAGAAAGAAGAGAGAAGAAGAACTCTAGAGGGAGAGAGAGAATTCTCCCATTTCTTCCTTCTTCCCTACTAAAAGTAAAACCTATATTATGCCTACTTACTAAACCATAAGAGAGTAACGACTCCTTATATAAGAGAAGATAAATGGGCCTCTAAATGCCCAAGTTTGGAAAAACCCTAGTGAAAACTTAATGATGCCACCAGTGTCACGACGGCACGGGCCGTGTAAAAGCACACGGCCCGTACCGCTTGGGTCGTGCAAAAGTACATGGCTTGCGGACTAGACCTGCTCCCCAAGAATTCTGAGCGTGCAACCCTTTCAAAATAATGCGGCCCACCATATGGAATCATGGTCTTCTTCTTCTTAGCGCGCAGTCGTGCAATACCTTGCTGGTCGCGGACTGGAGAGCTTATTTTTCAACATCTCGGCACACGAACCATGCAAAAGTACATGGCCCGCATTGAGAATTAGTCTCCTCGGACCTTGGATTGGCACATGCATGACATGGCCCGTGCCAGTCTTTGACTCTTCAAAAACTTGTCTTTTCCTTCAACTTGTATCTGATCCAATTTGGGAGTTCTTGTAGTTGATTTTATAGAGCTCGAGAGGACTGATCCAACGGGGCCATCCTCAGAGGCTAATTCTTCTTGGATCGATACTAGAAATTGGTTTAACTCCCGGATCACAATTCATCTGTTTCTTTGTCTTCCTTCTTCGATCCTTCTATCTTCTACCATGTTTTGACTTGTGGACTTCAGCCTTCTACCATACTTGCGAATGACCTTCACTAAACTACTCCGAAGTGTTATGAGCGATCTACAATTAATCTCACAAAATAGAATCTAGGTGCTCGTAAGGACATAGAATCCATTAGATCTAAATAAGCTAGAAAATGAGGGATTTAGATAGGAAACCCAATGGGAGGTCATCGTCGTACCTCTCAAAGATACTATTTTTAAGCCCAATATGCTCACTAAATACAACTAAGTAGATAG
>JAULKM010135971.1:0-18842 GCA_032355605.1 Rubia tinctorum
ACATACATAACTCGATCCATAATCAACTAGGAAAATAACCGACAATTAGATTTATCCATAATCAATCTAATTTTGACGGATCAATCTAATTTTGACCCTAGCGTAATAATTTATTTAGTTCAAAATATTTGAAACTTTGCGGTTGGACATATATGAGTGAACGGAATGACCTCAAAAGTCAATACTGATTACTTCTACACAATATTGGAAAATTACATTGTGGGTCAAAATTGTGTTGCCCCATAATCCATTGCTTCAAAATACATGATTTTTGTTATTATTGCCTAAATATAAAAATATTAAATAAATATATTTTTTTATGAAATGTTAGAAAATGCTAGTACATGTTTTAGAGTAGTTAATACCGTAACCCATTTTTCAAAATCTTTTTCATTCCTATTCTAACTTTCTTTCTAATCCGACCCGACAAACATACTTCAACACTTTCCAACCCGACCCGAACTCGATCCGACCAACAGATTTTAATCAGTTTCAACCCGACCCGATTTGATCCGACTCAAACCCGATCCGACCCGACCAACAGACTTCAACCTGTTTCAACCCGAGCTCGTTTCGACCCGACCCAAACCAACCAACGGATTTCGATCCATTTCAATCCGACCCGTTTCAACCTGAATCTGTTTGACCCAAACTCGAAACTGACTTGAATAATCGAATTTACACCTCTATTTGCCGATAATACATCGGGGAACTTTTAAAAACCCAGGACAGTAAAGGTAGTTATTTTTTTAGTATCATGTACTCCATTGAATGCCTCTTGCGATAGCGTAATCTCACCTTGCAGCTTCCCAATGGCCAGTTTTGAATCCGAGCAAATCTTTGCCCTAGTTAACCCCAATTGTTTGATTTTCTCCAAGCAGTGCAGAATAGCTAGAATTTCCGCCTATACCGGAGTTGAAGCTGTCTTAGTCTGGTATGATTCCCTCATTTCTATGTGAGCTTCATAGCTAGTTCTATTAGACTAAGTCTTATAGATGATTAGTATTTGAGTTTGTGTTGTTCTCAAACTCTTTCATGTACTTCTCTATATATCTTTCATTCACTCAATAATATATTCATTACGGGAAATATTCTCTTCAACATGGTAATAGAGCAACATATGATTCTGAACCTAAATTAAAATATTTTTCGGCTCCCTTTTACCGCAGCCCTAGCTGCGTTCTTACTTTCTCCTCAAGCCAACGACGGCTGCCTCTAAACCCTATTACCTTCAGCCTTTGTTTCGTGCAGTCAACACATACGGCCGCCGACTCCTCTCAAGACACGGCCGCCGACTTTTCGACAAAAAATTAGACTCTCCTTCATACTCCGATTCTTCTTCTCTTGCAAGATTTCCAATGGCTGAAAGATTCTCCAATGGAACCCTCAACACTCTCATTCATCTCCTCACTGTTAAACTCTCTTCCTCCAAATTCATTCTTTGGCAAACGCAGGTGACTCATGTGTTGGAATCGCATAATTTATTTGGTTTTCTCGATGGTTCTATGCCTTTTCCCCTACTACCTACTGTATCATCTCGGTTGTATCTTCCCCTGGCAGTGCTGCTTCAGGCTCTTCTTCCACTGATCCCGCCAAGGTTGCTGAACAGGAGGCTTGGCTCACCAACGATCGCCTTCTCTGCTGCTTAGTGTTTGCGACACTCTCCGACGAAGCCATGACAGAGGTACTCAACTTGCGTAGTACCGGTTCTGTCATCCATTTACATTCAAAATTTAAGGCCATTGTTGATAAACTTGCTGTTATGGGATCTCCGGCCTCTAATGATGACCAAGTTCTCTAGTTTTTACGTGCTCTCCAGCCTGAGCATAAAGATTTCAGCGCTCCGTTACTGTCCCAGACCCCGTCCCCTTTATATGTTGATGTTGTTGCTAGGGCTACGAACCATGGAGCATTTCTACAGTCGTTTGCTGGTTTTAGCCCTTCCCCTATTTCTGGTACTGCTCCAGTAGCCTTCACCGCTTCAGATCACGCAGATGAAGATCGTATGTTGAGCCACTCGCAAGTGAGAGGTGGTGGCGCGTGCACGTCGGGCCCACACGCTGCGCGTGGAGGCCTTTCTGGTGGCCGCTGTGGTGGTCATAGTTCAGGGTCTGTTTCTGGAGGTCAGTTTTTTGGTCGGGGACGTCATCATTGCACGTGGTGTGGTCGTGTTGGTCACTTTGCTGCTACCTGTTAATGAGACCCTCCTCTATTTTATCTCCATCTGGATTTGCTTAATATGATTTGTTTGTTGATGATTTTTCTCGATTCACCTGGTTGTATCCCCTTCATCGGAAGTCCGATTGTGTTGATATTTATCTACAGTTTGAGACTTTGGTTGAAAATCAATTTTCATCCAAGATTAAGGTCTTTCAAAGTGATGGTGGTTTCGAGTTTCTCAACACTCATCTTCGCTCCCATTTTTCTTCCAAGGGCATCCACCATCAAGTTTCTTGCCCTTACACTCCGGAGCAAAATGGGCGAACAGAGCGAAAACATCGACACGTTGCGGAAATGAGATTGACTATGCTCTTTCAATCATATTTACCACTGTCTCGCTAAGATGGTGCCTTTGCCACGGAAGTTTACACCATCAACCGCCTCCCTACTACGGTCCTACAGAGTTCCACACCATATCGTCTACTTTTTAACCGAGATCCCGTTTACTCAAATTTTCATCCTTTTGGGTGTCGGGTTTTTCCTTATGTTCGGCTCCGCACAAGCTGTCACCTCGCAACATTTTGTGTATTTTTATTGGTTACAGTTCGCAGTATAAGGGATTTCGATGTCTTGATCCATCTTCATGCCAAGTGTATTTAACTTGACATGCCCGTTTTGATGAGTTCTACTTTCCCTTTGCCTCTTCATCTTTCATGGCTGTTGGGTCACCACTCTTGACATTGGATGTCTCCGCTTTCATTAGCCCTGAGCTGGATTCTTTGGTAGTGCCAGCATCTTCATCTCCCGTTCGCCCCTCTCCTTGTCGGACATGTCCATCTAGTTGCGGTTCACCGGTGGTCAATCCTACAGTTTTGGCCTCATCTCCCCAGTCCACTCCTCCTGCCTCTCCGACTTCATCATCCTCGGAAGCTTCCTTTTCCTCACCACCTATCCAGACCCATCGGATGACGACTCGTTCTACCACCGGGGCCATCCAGTGGTGGAATTCCTCAGATCTTGTGGCACACGGTTTTCTTGCTGCTTTACTCTCACAGAAGGAACCTATAGAATATCATTTTGCTCTCTGTGATCCTTCTTGGATAGAAGCTATGGATGAGGAGATTGCTGCCCTTCGGAGTCAGCATACTTGGGAGTTAGTTTTGCGTCCTCCGGACATCAACATTGTTGGCTCCAAATGGGTATATCATCTCAAGTATCGTCCTGATGGAAGTATTGACCGCTATAAAGCTCAGCTGGTCGCTCAGGGGTTCTCTCAAGTTCCAGGATTTGATTTTGACCATACTTTCAGCCCTGTGATCAAGGCCTCAATAGTTCGCACCGTTCTTGCCATTGCTACCATGTGTTCTTGGCCACTTTATCAGTTGGACGTTAAGAATGCCTTTCTTAATGTCGTTCTTGACGCTCCAGTTTATATGGCTCAGCTTGTCGGCTATAAGGATCCTCTTCGCTCAGATCATGTTTGTCGCTTGCGCAAGACTATTTATGGTCTCAAGCAAGCCCCTCGAGCTTGGTTCCAGTGGTTTAGAAATTACTTGGCCCTGTTTGGTTTTTGGTACAGTACTGCTGACACTTCCATGTTCATTCTCTCTCATGGGACATCCTTGATCTATCTCCTTTTCTATGTCGATGATATTATTCCCACTGGAAATGACTCCGCTCTTCTTCAGCAGTTTATTACTCGCACTCATCAGGAGTTTTCCATTAAGGACTTGGGTGCTCTTCATTGTTTCCTTGGGCTTGAAGTTACACCTACTGCCTCTGGTCTTCTTCCAGGACAGGTGAAGTATGCTCGTGATATTCTGACTGGTGCTAAGATGTCGGATACTACTCTCGTTGCCACTCCATTTTTGCCGAACTCCCAGCTTCTCAGCAGCACTAGTCCTCGATTTTCAAACCCGACACTCTACCGCTCATTGGTTGGTGCCTTACAGTACTTGACCATTACTCGCCCAGATCTGGCTTTTGCGGTTACTCGTCATTCAGTTTCTCCAGGATCCTAGGGTTAATCATTTTGTTGCGGTCACTCAGATTCTTCGCCATGTCCACGTCACTATTCATTTTGGTCTCACATTCCGTGTTGCCAGTTTCCCAGAGGTCCTGAGCTATTCGGAAGTTGATTGGGCTCGTTGCATCGAGACTCGTTGCTCTAGTTATGGATATGCTATTTTTCTTGGTGGCAATCTAGTGTCGTGGAGGGCCAAGAAATAGCCCACTGTTTCTCGTTCGAGTACGAAGTCTGAATATAGGGCTTTGGCAAATACTGCTTCTGAGGTTGCCTAGTTATCTCATTTATTGTGTGATCTTTGGGTTCCTCTCTCGGGGCCCCCGCTATTGTTATACGATAACAACAATGCCATTTTCTTGGCCCAGAATCTGGTGGCCCACAAGCGGGCTAAGCACATTGATAATGACTACCACTTCGTTCATGAGCTGGTTTCTGAAGGAAAGCTTCGTGTCGCCCACGTACTCACTACACTCCAGATTGCAGATATCTTCACCAAGGGTCTTTCCCGTCCTATGTTTGATTTTTTTTAGATCCAAGTTTTGCGTCTCTCAGCATCTGACGCTTCACTTGAGGGAGGTGTTAGACTAAGTCTTATAGATGATTAGTATTCAAGTTTGTGTTGTTCTCAAACTCTTTCATGTACTTCTCTATATATCTTTCATTCACTCAATAATATGATCATTGCGGGAAATATTCTCTTCAACAAGTTCCGCTAGGATTAAGCAACACCCATGCTCTGACGGATAATTATCGTGAATGATTGAAGGCCGAATCTTTAACATAGGTAGTATTTTCATCAACATATGATGTCTCATTCACAAAGGTTTCCTACTGATCTTCCCTTTCAGATTCCCTTACATTCTTAAGATCATCCCCTGATTGACCAGATATGTATAATCTTAGTAATTCCTTTGTCTGATTGCAGATATCCACTGGATCTTTGACAAAACTCAGCATATGGTGATGCCAGACAACATCGTTTCTGAATAACCACAAGGCCCAGATAATACAGAACAAAAAGGTTCACTGCTCCTCTGGTGGTGCTTGTGTAATCCAATCCTTCAACCATAAGACGAATGAACCAGTGCCCGTGAAATCAAAACCAAGTAAGGTCAATCTCCAAACTCTCTGTGTTGTTTCGCATCATGCAAAAAGATAATCAATAGTTTCACTTTTCTTCAGGCAAATACTGCACAAAGGGATTTCTCTACAGTTTTTTTAAAACAGCTCTGCAGCCACTAGGAGAGCCTTGGAGATAATTATCCAAATTAGGAACTTAAGCCTCGCAGGTAGCTTTACTTTCCAAACTTTCTTCCAGAGCTCAGAATTCCTATTATTCATGTGCTATAAGGTCATAGGTGCATGAAATTGCTGATTGATCCCCTCCCCATACCCATTTTTTACATAATAATTACCATCTCTAGAACCATTCCACACCAGCCTGTTTGAGTCTTGAACCTCTTCAGTTCTAGGTATTCAGATTCTGAAGATCGTATCAGTAGTTTTTGGTGGAAAATTAACCTTAACCAATTCCTTTATCCATTGACGATCCTGTAATATCAAGTCAGCCACCTTTAATGTAGTATGTCGAGTCCACGAAGGATTATTTGATAGCAGATTACTCATTCCTGGAATCCATTGATCGCAAATCCTAACATGGTTCCCTATTCTGATTTTGCCATTTGAGCTTGTTCTTAAGCAAACCTACTCCCCAAAGAATGGATCTCCAACCCCATGAGACATTTGATTGCAATTCTTCGTTGAGAAGATTCTGAGCCTTGTATTTGGCGCCGAAAACTTATGCGAGCATTGAACTTGGTTCAGACAATAATTTCCATGGCTGTTTAGCCAACATTGCTTGGTTCATTTCCTTCATTTTCTTTAGTCCCAACCCGCATAAGTGTTTGGACAGGCACAAAGGCTCCCAATTTTTTCAGTTCATTGCTCTATGTTCCTCCTTTTCAGACCAGATAAAGTTCCTTACCACCGTGTCTATCTTATCACAGATTGTTGCTGGAACCTTGTAAATTGACATTTTGTAATTAGATGTTGTCTGTAAATTTGATTTGGCCAATGTAATTCTTCCATGAACTAAGAGGCCATTACAACACCATTTCCCCAACTTTCTTTTAAGTGCCACCACTAACCTTTCAAACATCTGAGTTTTCCTTCGTGTCAGTTGGACGTTGAGGCCTAAGTATGTATATGGAAGACCATGTCTTTGAATATTTAATGCATACTTCACCCATTGTTGCCACCAAGTCTATGTATTAGGGCTAAAAAGTATTGAGGATTTCTCAAAACTCACTCTCTTCCCTAAAAACCTTGCATAAGAATCGATTGCTTTGGCTAGGAATCTAACATCCTCTTGTCTATTTTCCAGGAATATCAAGCAATTGTCCGCAGTCATGAGGTGTGAAATTCTTGGAGCAATTCTTGCAACTTTTATCCCTAGTCTTATGTTTCTCCTTATGTTAGCATTTAGTATTGCAGAGAATACTTGCTGAAATATAAATAATAGATAGGGGGACAAAGGGCAGCCTTGTCTAATGCTATTATTGGGATTAATGTCTTCAGACAATGACCCATTCACCAGGACCTTGTAAGAAACTGTTGTTACGCATTGTCTTATCATAGGCCTCCAGGAGTTTGGGAACTCCATTTTCTGTAAAAATAGCCCTTAGAAACTCCCATTTTACTCTCTCGTATGCTTTGCTCATATCGAGCTTGATGGAAGAAAAAGAAATATTACCTTTCTCTTCCTAATGAGTTCTATTATCTCCGTGGCAATCAAAACACTCTCACCAATATGCTTTCCAGGGACAAAACCATGTTGGTTCTCACAAATCAGGGAACAGATAACCTTCTTTAGCCTTACCTGTAATAACTTTGCCAGAATTTTGTATTTGACGTTACAAGGGCTAATAGGTTGTAATCTTTAGACATGGTAGGATTCTTTACTTTAGGAATGAAAACAATTGTGGTTTGATTCAATTCCTTACTGAGAAGCTTCCCTTGTTGAAACTCTCTTACACATTTCAGAATTTGATCTTTAACTGCCTGCCAATGCTGAACATAAAGTCCCGGAGGAAAACCATCTTATCTAGGCAAAGACCATTCCTTCATTCCCTTAATAGCCTCCAAAATTTCTGCTTTTGTGAATGATCTAGTTAGCCTGGTTTCCACCATGTCAATCTTTTCATTCTGGGTATAATGAAACTAAGGCATTTCTCAGGGGCGGAGGCACATGGAAGTTTGAGGGGGCTCCAGCCCTCGTCGAGCCGCAAATTACGAAAAATATACAGGGTAAAAATTTGAAAAATAATAATTTATCAGCCCCCTATGATATAGGAAAATATTTCTGCCTCGGCCCCTGGAATTTCTGGACATATATTCTCTCGCACATAACCATGTTTGAACTGCCGAACCATCTCCGATTGAATAAGGCTTGGTTCAATCAGCCACTCCCCCGAATCCAATTGAATCCCCAAAATCTTCTTTGACCTCTGTTTTGTCGTTGCCCATTCATGAAAGCAAGAGGTATTAGCATGACCTTCTGTATCCCACTTAATTCTAGCCCTTTGTCTCCAGTAGTCAGTCTGGTTTTGAGAAAGTTTGACCAATTCAGTCGTGATATTCCTTCCATTCATTAGTGTTTGGTACACTTTTTTACTCCATTTTATCAAGACATATTTGACCATTAATAACTTTTGCTACATATGTTATTATCATGGAAAATTTTAATATTTGGAAAGTACATGCTACGAAGAATCAAACGATATCTCACATGATAATATTACTACCTATATATTACATGAAATTTATGGTCAAACGTGATTTGTGAAAACTGAATAAAAAATGTGTCAAACTTAGCTGAACGGAGGGAGCATCTATTTCTTTAGTGGTACACTGATGTACTCCTTGATTAGATTGGAGCTGTTCCAGAGCCCCCTTTAATTGCTTGATTCTCCTAAGCAAAATGCCATATGAAGCCTTGTGCCAATTTTGAAGATGAAACATAGTTATATCCAGCCATTTAGATAATGCAGATGCCGGATCTAGAACTGTCATATCGTAAAAGGCTGGATTAACAATATTCCAAATCTTGTGCACAATATCCTCGACTGCATAGTCCTCTGACCAGATGCCTTGTACCTCTTAATGAGCCTGAAACTCTGCTTCTTCTCCTCAGAATTAAGAATAACACCTCCATGATCAGATATTGCAATTGGTAGATTTTCACTTGTTGCTTTAGGAAACATCAGGTTCCATGAGTTTGTCACAAAAACTCTATCCAACCTATCAAAAATCCTCTGATTTCCTTTCCTGTTATTTAATCGTGTAAACCGTGGAACTCTGGTGATACGATTTAAAAATATCATTTATTCTTGTTTTTTTAAGTTTGTAATTTTAGGAGGTTAACATTATACTCTTTTTTCCACTGAGTTTTTAATGAGGTATTGTGCTCATTTTTGAGTTAGTTTCGAAATATTTTAAATTAGGAGTTTTGATTTGATTACAAATAGATTTGAAAATTTTAGATAAGGTAGATTCATTCATGAATTCATCCAATATTTGGATTGATTTATTTGGATGAATATGACCATCATTTAGATTTAAATTAGATATTGTAGTTAGATATGGTTTCACTTTCTTAAAACTGCCATAAGTCATTTCAGTTTATGACAGAAGTTACTATATCCTTGTCTAATTTGTATTCTTGAAGGCCACACCTATGTACTATAAATAGGGGGATCATTTTCAACATTTTAATTACCTTTGACGTTTTTATACACAATATATTCAGACTTTCGAGTTTATACTCTTTGCTTGCGAGTATTTTTCATTGTTGCTTAATCCTCAGTTTAATTAAGTATCAATATCATTTGTGAACTATCTTGTGTGCTACTTAGTGAACAAAGAACCCTTTATTTGTGAACTAATCCTACAGGCTAGTTAGCGAGCAAATACTCGAATTGAAAGTCAATCTCGAGGGTTAGTTGGTGATCAATCTGTGCAGCTGTTATTAGGGTTTTGCGAGATCTCTTAATATGGTCAAGAATCAATTAAATTCCGCAATCCAGAGTCTTCATAAGGAGATTCATATCAGTTGGTATCAGAGAAAATGAAAAGTTTCTGCGACCATCATATTAGTCGGTATCAATTGGTATCGTAGGCGATAACAATTGGTTCCTTCATATCTATATATTTTTTTATGGAAAAGAAATAAAAAAATTAAAATCAGAAATCAGATATTGGATCACCACAGGGACATCTGGCCGCCGCCACTCAAGTTCAGTTCCGACGACCGTTGTTGTCTGTCGTTGCTCCAATCTGCTCCAGTTCTCAGACTCCGAACAACCCAGCTTAACCGTTCTTTTCACCGTCCGGTCACCGTTCTTCTTCAGTCTTCATCTATGCCAATTGCGTATGCCGATAAAAGGTCATCAAGGTTTTAGTTCAGCGTCTCGGCGGCCTTCTTCCCATCCGACACAAAAACACCACCCCGGTCAGAAGCTCGTCACAATCTGCAAGTTTGCTCCGTCCGTCGCTGCAAATTGGCTAGTGCATGTCCACACAATCTCGTAAAATCAGCCATGCCTGCCACCCATAGCGCATGTCACGCGCGAGAAATTTTCATATGTTCTACCTTAGCTCGTGCAGTGCACGCATCTCTTCATATCGTGATATTTTCAATTTCTCACGAGCGAACCTTAGGTATTGCGTGTTGGTCCATTTTATTGCAACCTGGTCATGTCTTGCGAGTTCACGCCTTTTTTTTGCAACATTAGCATTCCATTCCCTAGCGGGACGTCACAGGGATGGTGTGAAACGTTTATCTCCATTTATTTTTGAAAATCGTGACGAATTTTTTCGATCACGGAGGGAATAATGCAATCTCAAAATATCATTTTATTTTAGTTGTTTTTAGTTTAGTATTTTTAGGAGTTTAACACTATACTCTTTCCCCACTGGTTTTTTAGTAAGGTAGCGTGCTCATATTTAGAGTTAATTTTGAACTATTGTAATTCATTTTAGGAGTTTTGAATTAATTAGAATTAGATTTGGTAAGTTTAGATAAGGTAAATTCATTCAAAAATTCATCCAATATTTGGATTGATTTATTTGGATGAATATGGTCATCATTTAGATTTAAATTAGGTATTGTAGTTAGATATGATTTTGTCTTCTTAAATCTGCCATAAATCATTCCAGTTTCTAAGAGGAGTGACCAAATACTTATCTAATCTCTATTCTTGAAGGTCACACCTATGTACTATAAATAGGGGATAGCTTTAAATATTTTAATTATCTTTGACACTTTTATACACAGTATATTCAAACTTTCGAGTTTATACTCTTCGCTTGCGAGCATTTTTCATTGTTATTTAATCGTGCAGGTTAATTAAGTATCAATACCCTTTGTGAACTAATCATGCTGTCTAGTCAGTGAATAAAAAACCCTTTATTTGTGAGTTAATCATGCGGACTAGTTAGCGAACAAATACTCGAATTGAAAGCCAATCCCGAGGGCTAGTTGGTGATCAATTTCTGTAGCTGTAATTAGGGTTTTTCTTGATCCCTTAATATGGTCAAGAATCAATTAAATTCCGCAATCCCGAGTTTTCGCAAGGAGATTTATATCATCTGGACTTTCTTCAGGGTTAACTCTTAAATTGCTTTATATCCTCATCCCTAATATAATTCCCTCCAAGTTTATCTTCGTTAGAGAGCACTTAATTCCAATCACCCATGTATGCTAGGATGTAATCACCAAGTAATCGTAAAGTTCACTTCATTCCATGAAATTTTTTCAAACATTTGGATGTCCCCTCCTTTCAGGGTGACCATAAATAAACAGCATGTACAATATACGATATTGCTGATCAGAAACCCTATCGACTATTACATTCCTACTAGAAATATCAACTTTTAACTTGATACTATCAGACCAAAAGAGTACCAATCTACCAGAAGAACCTACTGGTTTTAAGCAAATGAGAGACTGAAAATAAGATGACGCCATCAATTTCTGAAGAGCTTTCTTGCTGCATTTTGTCTCCATAAGAAAAGTGATGTCTTGATGGTTACTCCTTATCAGCCTACTTAGGTAATTCATTACAAATTGCCGGCTGAAACCCCTGTTATTCCATGCTAGGCACGTCATGTTCCTTGAGAAGGTTGATTTGGGTTAACCACCGGGAAACCCACAAAAAGTTGTGCCACTAATTCCGCTATGATCTTCAACTGCTCCTCTGTTGGTAAAGAGAACACTTCCTCCTCAATATGAATCACCTCATGTCCTTCTTCATTGATTGAAAGTTTGTATTTCTTCTTGGTTCCTTCTTCCAACTCCTTCCTTCCCTCACTTGTCCTCTTCTTAAGCCTGTTGAGCGCCATTTGATTGACCTGATCCCGTTCCTGCTTCACTTGAACTTGCTGTGTCAACATCATGAGTTTAATTCTTAAATCAGGGAATTATTTGAAGATGAATCTGCATTTTTCCCATCATGATTGATGATTTCATCCTCTTCCGCTACACTCCTCTTTCTCTTATTTGCCTCCTCCGTCTCTCTCTTTTTCTTTGACCCACTCAATTTAGTATCCTCTTTGATGCAATCCCTATTCCTCTTGACACTCCAGGTAACCTTTGAAGGGCCTTGAATTAGTGATTTGCACCGAAAAGCATACGTTAACCAATGTATTAAGCACGCTTGTTATTATGTTTTGGTTGGTTGATTTCTAGGTTTAGTCGACTTTATATTACAAGGGGTTTAGATAGTCATTGTTGGTTTTCTTGTCTAAATCCTTAGTTTTGTAGACTTATTAGACCGAATGGACACTACGTTCTCATGAGCACCTAGATTCCATTTTTGTGAGCTTATTGGTAGGTTGCTCGTGAGCACTTCGGCGTAGATTTTAGAAGGCTATCCGCAAGGGTGGTAGTAGATAGTAGAAATTCATTCAAAATAATAGTAGTAGATGGAAGGCCACGAGTCAAAATCTGGTAGTAGATGGAACCAAGTCAAGAGGAGAAAGTCGAAGATCAACGAAGGAAGAACTGGCATGGTCATGTAATACTACACGAGTTGTGCTAGCCAAGGAAGGCAGTGCCAAGAAGCCTTAGCAGGGGCCGCGTAGAACAACATGGTCGGTGCTTTGGAAGATAGCCCCGTGCAGCTAAGTATGAGCATGGGCTATGCCATATTGTAAAGCATGTACAAAACCGAGTTCAAGATGTGAAGATCAGCCGAGAAGATTTGCACACTCGCACTATTAGTTACCCAGAAATTGACTCCCAGCCAGCAGCCCACGCCGTTCAGAAGGTGAAATCGAGCTTCCAACCGGTAGCCCACGAGGATATACATGGCTAGTGCCATTCAACCGTTCATAAAGTGCCCCCAGCTGGTGGTAGTTTTACTACCGGTCATGTAACACAAATATCCTCAAGTGGTAGTTTTATATAGTTTACTCTCTTATATTTGCAAGATTGTAGTTGTAAGATAACCCCCCCCCCCCCCCAAACTTTGTTTTGTGACATTAGATTTTCCTAACCTTTAAAGTCCTAGCATATCTGATTGCGGTTGTGCATGGTTAACCTTTAAATTCCTACCATATCTGTGGACGACCCTGAACTTTCCACTATCCACCTTTTGGTAGTTTAGTAGTAAGAATGGGACCAATATTATATATCTTATCTTTGACATTCAAAGCGCTCTGCTGGTTAGTTCTATCTCTCCCATGAAATGGTTGTTGATTTATTAATGACCCTGCAGAGTGCGGATCAAATTTTGGCGCCGCTGCCGGGGATGGTAGTTTAAAGATTTAATTGTTAACTTGAATAGCTAGTTAGTTTAGTAGTTAGGTTCTTTATTTTTTGTTTTGTTTTATAGCTTTGGTTGGTTTTTGGTGTTGAGCCTTTGTGATGGCTATTCCAGTTACTCCTAATCTATTTGCTAGTATTTGTCTTTGGTTTTGTATTGTCTAGTTTCTAGTTTATGGTACATACCCGTACCACGAACTTAGAAACTTTACAATACCTAATGGATAATGCAGGTGGTTGGAGAAGGAGAAGAAGGAGAGCTAGGGTAGAGGTTCCACAAGGATCTCCTATTGTGGAGACTGTTGAGATGGCGGAAGACAATTAGACTCTTAGGGAGTTGATGGCTCCGAACTTGGAGAATCAAACCCTATACTTTATCTTACAACCTTGAAAATAATTTCCGGCTTCCAAGTCTACGAGTCTTAAGAACAAGCTTTCCATAATTTTGCAAAAGGGGAACGAGTTCCTTTATGAGTATTGGGAGAGGTTTAAGAGATTGTTGGCGAGTTGCCTATACCATCAATTCAAAGAAGGTGATTTGGTGTACTATTTATTCAAAGGCCTTTGTGATGAGGATATGAGAATGGTCAGTTCGACAACAAGAGCCCCAAGGATGAAATGGCATTATTCGAAGAAATGACCAATGGTACAAGACAATTTGGCACCCGATCCCGTGTGAAGACATTAGATGAGCCTGCTCATTCTCCTAAGTTGGAAGAGCAAGTTCAAGTACTTTCCTCGATGATGAAAGAGTTTATGAATGGGAGATCTCAACAAGTTAAGGTGTGTGGCATTTGTAGTCTTGATCATCCTACTGATAAATGTGCACAAGTGGTTGAAGATTTTAAAGAAGTGAAGGCTTTGGATTTCAATGGTGGAAATAAGAAATTTGCTAGGGGGAAACAACAAGGGTTCTGAGGGAACCAGGGCAGAGATAGGAATGACCCCTATGGAAATTCCTTCAATCCTCGATACTGTGATCACCCAAACTTCCGTTGGCACGAGAAAAATCAAGGATAGGTGGACAACGTCAACCCCAACCCTACCAGAGGAGAGAAGGGCCTTCCAATAACAATTCTTCTTTGTACAAGTTGGACCGTGAGGAGATCCTAGATGCCATAGCTCAATTGGTCAAGCAGAGTGATGTGTTCGTGGAGCGGACAAGGAGCGAGATTGAGGATCTTGGCACTGGAGCCTTTTTTAGTATCAATAATCTCAAAGCCCAAGTCGGCCAACTTGCCACTTCGGTGACCGACTTAAGGCTAGGGAATCCAAAAATCTTGAGTCCCAACCTTAGGTTAATCCACGGAATGCGAGTACTTTGAGGGTGAGAAGTGGGAAAGATATACGCGAGGCCGAGAAAGAGATTGTGCAAGAAGATGACTCAATTGTGGAAGGCAACAAGACTAACTTTGAATAACAAGAGATGATTGTTGAAGAGGAGCCTCAAAATTCCTTCCCACCACTGACGCAAGGGTGATCCCTCCGCTGCCGTTTCCTAGCGCTCTATGGGGAAGGCAAAAGGTGGCAACAAATGAAGCGCAAATTCGCAAAGTCTTGGAGAAGGTCCAGGTTAGAATTCCTATTCTTGATGTGATTGAACAAGTTCCCTCTTATGATAATTTTTTTTTAAATGCATGCACTAAAAGAAGGATCAAACCACCTAAGAAAGTAGGTCAATTGAATATAGGGGAGTAGTCACTTTATCTCATAAGAACATATCTAAAAAGTGTGATGACCCCGAAATGTTTTTGATCCCTATTTCCTTAGGTAGTAAATTGGGGAAGAATGCTATGATCGATTTAGGTGCCTCTATCAACGTGATTTATTTTAGCCTTTATGAGAACCTAGACATATGTGAGCTTAGAGACACTATGGTTATTGTCCAACTAGCTAATCATACCCAAGCTAGCCCTAGAGGTATAGTTAAGGATGTCTTGGTTAGGATAGGCAATTCAGTATTTCTGGCAGACTTTTATGTCCTAGATGTAGGGAAAGATGGTTGTGCACCCCTAATTTTATTGGGGAGACCTTTCCTAAAAACATGAAGGACTAAAATAGATGTGCGTTTAGGAACACTAACCTTAGAGGATGGTGTTGATAATGTTGGATTTGATATTTATAATTCTAAGCATAATTCACCTATTCCCTCTCTTGTGTACAATGACATATCTCTATGTGATGAACTTGTTCAACATGATGACTCTTGCATGACTTGTGATAATGAATGCCTTGATGAGTTCCTTGATGAGATTGATGAGAGTGATGAGAGAACTCATGTTGTGAGCTTTGATTGTGATAACAATGTTGATGATACCTATGCTACGCACAAGTTTAGTGATGACCTTTTGATTGTGGATTTATTTTATATGCTAACTAAATTGTATCGATCGATGGAGAAGAGCGAGAACTTTAAACATCCTCGATCACTTCCTAAACCTAATGAAATGAGTAAGGATTCAACGTTGGCTAAGGATGTACATACACTCTCTATGATCGACAAAGAGTACGAAGGTAAGCTAGAGTGACACTTTGTGGAGACCTCTCCACAAAGATGTCATCATGGTGGAGTCGCTGATGGAAACTCTGGAGACCCAACAGTAGGTTTTTTTTAAAATAGAATGCATGAAGAATAAGCCATGAGGACGACAATAAAAATACGGTTTTTTCCTTGCTTTGATTTGATGTTTTTGATAGTTAGATTTTGCATGTTTTTGTATGACAAAGGATTTTGTGTTAAATTCTAGCTTGAGTCTATGATCGAGTCTAGTGTTTATCGTTAGAAGGAAATAGGGTTTGGGTGAATTGTTTTTGGAAAACGAAGGTGATGGAGAGGCATGGGTCATGCAGTATAGCGCGGCTCATGTAGAATGATACGCAATGAGGCTATCATATGGCAGAACCCATGCCATTGCCTCGCGTTAGCCTGTAGATAGGGCAAAACTGCAAATTTTCAGAATTAAATTTTTTTGCCAAAAAAGCATTTTTATCCCATTAATTTCGTAGGTGTTTTATTCTATAAGCTTGTTGATGTTAATGGTAATTCACCAAAACATCAACACCTTCCTTGTGCATGAATTGAGTGAAGTTTTTGTCCCCAAAGTTTATATTTTTTTCTTAGACCAATACTATCCCTTTTTTCTGTCTCTCCTAAATAACCTATTTTTAGGTGATCCTTGATTCTTCGAGTTAAATTTCAGAGTACCTTCCCCCATCCATAAAGGCCATTTAATCCACTACAAGTACCTCAAAAACACTCACTTACACTTCACATTTGGAGAACTCAATTTTTTTAGCACTTTTCTCTCAAGGGAGAGCACATTTTACCTCTTCTTGTGTGTATTTTCAGTTCTTAACCTCAAATTTGGGTAAATATTTTAACCTTGTGTTTACTTTCTTTCTTTAGCATGATTGTTTTTTTAGGGGAAGCATGCATGTTTAAATTTGTGGATGTTTTATGAAAGTATGTGGGTTATATGTATGTTTTTGTGTTGGATTAAGTGTGGGAGAAGTGTATAATATTTATGTTGAGATGATATGATTTCCCATGTGTTGGTTGTTTAGGAAGAATATTTCTTGATTGAATTACCTTTATGTTGAAATGATATGATTTGTCAAGTGTTGGTTGTTTAGGAAGAATATTCTTGTTGAATGATCTTTGATGTATATACTTGTGTATATTCTTGCCATCACCATCTTCTCCTTGTAGTGATAGAATGGTTTCAAAGAGGAGTTGGACATATAAAGGAATAACTTCTCGGGTTGAGAAAGGAAATAAGTCGGCTAAAGTTTGGAGACAAGAGTCGACGACTTCCCGTGCAAAACCAAGTTCAATATATGAAGACCCGCCGCGAAGATTCGCACACTCACACCATCAGTTGCATAGAAATTGACTCCCAGCCGGCGGCCTACAATGTTTTACACAACCCACGCTATTGAGAAGGTGAAATTTAGCTTCCTGTCGGTGACCTGCAAGGATATACATGGCATGTGCCATTCAACCATTCAGAAAGTGCCCCCAACCGGTGGCCCGTGAAGAAACGAGCAGTCATGCGCTCAGGAAGGCTGGAGACCAACGCCCAACTGGCGTGCCTTGCCAGGCTGAGTCACACGGGCCGTGTGCTATAGCATGGCCCATGCCAGATGGCTGCTAGGGTTTAGGTTTCAATCTTCGGCCTCTTTTAATGCCTAATTCCTGCTACTATATATATAAGCATACGTCTACTGGGGTTTATGTTTTAGGAAAATTTGGATAGTCTTAGTTTTCATTCTCATAATTTTTCTAGGAGTAGGTAGAGAGAGAAACTGACTAACCCTTCTCTGTTAGTTTTATTTTCTCTTTGTTTTGTCCAAGGGCATTGAATCTAATGGATCAATTGGGTTCAATCCTTAGGAATTCGTGATTTAGATTGGGGATTTATACTTGTAATCATGACATGGTAGTTATTTTTTGAGATTCTAAGATCTTCCTATCCTCTAATGCTTGTGAATATCGTGTTGGCTTGTGCTTTACATTATTGTTAAATGCATGATTTAAACACAATGTCGGCATAAACCTTAGTCTACTTTCATTGTATGGTGCACTATTGTTGTCCCATAAGGCATGTTGGCTAGGCTAATAGAGGGAGTGAGAAGTCTTTGACCATGTTATTGTAAGCATGTGGGTCGTGAGAACCGTTTCGATGACCGTAAGCTAGTTAGACTGGCTACTCCTTGGTGAATAACTGGATAGTATCCTGATAGGAGGACACTATAATAGTAGCAACGAAGGTTGGCACAATTTGATTCTTGTCGTCGCAACCCTAAAGTCACCATAAGTTGCTGATCCCTTTCCCTCTATATGCCTGGGAGAAGAATTCATAGTGGAGTGCCCAGAAGGTAATTCTTTACGGGGAATGAATAGAACGGAACACCGGCGGGGCCGTTGTTGCACTTCCCTAATTACGGAGGCAGTATCGGTAGAATAAAATGAGAGCAACCCTTATGTGAAAGATAGGGGGAATTATTGACTATCGATTACACTATGTGACTTAAGTATTAGGATAGGTTTATACGTCTTGTACTTGATTGAATCTAGGATCAAAATATACTACCGGTCGTGTAACGCATATATCCTCAAGTGCTAGTTTTATATACTTTACTCTCTTATTTTTGCATGATTGTAGTTGCTAGATAAAACAACCCCAACAACCTTGTTTTGTGATATCAGTTATTCCTAAAACGTGAACGAATTGACGACCTAGTTGTGGCTAGGCGTAATTAACCTTTTAAGTCCTAGCATCTCTATGGACTACCCCAAACTTGTCACTATATATCTTTTGGTAGTTTAGTAGTAAGAACAGGGTCAACATTATAAATATTATCTTTAATCTTCAAAGCGCTCCGTGGGTTAGTTCTATCTCTTCCGTGAAAAAGTTGTTGATTTATTAGCGACCCCGCGGAGTGCGGATCGAATTTTGGCTCTGCTGCCGGGGATTGTAGTTTAAAGATTTAACTGTTAACTTTCATAGCTAGTTGGTTTCACATTTAGTGTATTTATTTTTTGTTTTTGTTTTGTAGCTTTGGTATGTTTTTAGTGTTGAGCTTTTGTGATAGCTATTCTGGTTACTCCTAATCTGTTTGCTAGTGTTCGTTTTTGGTATGGTATTGTCTAGTTTCTTATTTATGGTACATACCCATACCACGAACTGATATGAATCTCCTTGCGAAGACTCTGGATTGCGGAAAATTGGATCTTTAACCAAATGAGAATTTTGCCCAACCCACTTGTGTTGCACGAATTGCAGCGTCTAGCCCGCAGGGTACACTCAACTCGACTTATAAGCGTCTAGC
>JAULKM010135999.1:0-18835 GCA_032355605.1 Rubia tinctorum
GTCTTCATGGTCTTCAAAATGGAGTCTTCAAGGTCTTCAAATCCCCTATATTTACCTAGTCTCACGGAATTCTCATTGTAAGTGACAAAAGCGATAAAGTCGCTCTCGACTCTAATAATAAGAATTCAAGGTAAAATAGGGTCTTCGGAGCATCAAAGTCTACCAAAAAGAGTCTAAGAAGGTACCAAAATCATGGTATAAAATGGACGCATCATATACCATCTCTAAAAATTACATAGGGTTTTCATTATGAACCCATAGACAGTCAACCTAATTACAAGAGTGAGGGTTTGACAATTACCATTTTAACAGTTAAGATTTTTGAAGTCCAATCATAGCCAATGTCATTCGATGCCAAAAGATATATGTTACATCATTTACATATGATTTTCCTTTAAGCCCACAAAAAGTCAACCCTATCACACGAACATTTCCAATTGTAGTGATTAAGATTGTTTAGTACCAGACATAGCCGATCTCATTTGAGGCAAAAAAATACCAAATTTAACAATTACATAGGGTTTTTCATTATGAACCCACATATAGTCAACATTATTACACGAGTGAGAGTTTGACAATTACCATTTCAATAGTTAATATTGTTGAAGTCCAATTATAGCCTATGTCATTCGTTGCCAGAAGATATGAGTTACAACATTTACACAGGGTTTTCCTTTTAATCCCACTAACAATCAACCCCATCACACGAGTAAGGGTTTGAACATTACCCATCGCAGTGGTTATAATTGTTGAATGCCAGACATAGCCGATCTCATTTAAGGTATATACCATAACTAACAATTAAATAGATTTTCATTATGAACCCATAGATAGTCAACCTTATTAAACAAGTGAGGGTTTGACAATTACCTATTCGACGGTTAAGATGTTGAAGTCCAATAACACTCGATGTTATTCGGGGCCAAAAGATACCATCTATAACAATTACAGAGGTTTTACATTATAAACCCACTGATTGTCAACCTTATTATATATGAGTAAGGGGTTTTGAAGACCAAACGTAGCTATAGCTAATTATTCCGTTATTCCAATACTTATATTATTTATTATACTACGGTAAAATATTTCCATATTAATTAATTAGGGAATTAATTAATTTGGGCTTGCGTTTATTGATTTTGGTCTTATCAAACCACAAACTATATTGTGATGTAACTAAATTGTTGGACCATTATCGGTAAAGACGACATACATGTCGACATTGGATAATGTGATTTTAGCCCAGCAGTGACCAAGCCCAAATTGTTTTTAAGACTGGGCCAGTTGTTCGATTCAGCCCATTTTTCATAACCTGCGAGCTTGCTTATATGTCGGTCATCCTTTGGCTTCGTCGATTATGTTTTCAACATCGGCTAGTGTTGATTCGAGTCACTCTGGTCCAGACTCGAATATAATATTTTTGGGGCCAAGTCATTAGTGTGGCCCAAAATTATGGACAAAAGCATCTCATTTCCCTATTTGTTTATGCGAGAGGTAGTGCGACGTCGCACGTGAGTTTTAAATGACACTGTTTTCCACAGTGTATATAAACATCCACCTAAAACCCACTTGCATTCTCAACCATGATGTTGCACCCAAAGCTTCTTATCTGAAAAACAGTAAAAATACCGTCAAATCCCACCCAAAACTGCCATCAGATATATATATACCCAAAACAAACATTTAATTCTAGTTCAACATTGTCTATAGCCAGTTTTTGTTAAACGAGAAGAGGAGAAAACCTTAGACAAGGTAGCCATTATGAACAAATTGAATTATGCTTTTGTTGCTTTTGAGGGACTTCTTTTGTTGCTGACATGATGGTTTTATTACAATGACAATGAATAAGGTGTTTCATTTTGTTGTGTGATTAGGTTTTATGTATACATAATTTATTTTGGATTTTCATTAAAAATTTAGGGCTAGACCAATCTTAGGGGATTGTTATGGCTAGTACTTGCTACTTCATATTGGTATATGACTTAATAATGTTGTTATCTTAATTTTTCTTGAGGTTATAGGGATTGTAGGACCTGTCAAGTATGAGTCAAACACTATTTTGGCTTAGGCAACTGGTCATGCAACGTCGCACATTCATACATTTGAATGTGCAAGTTCGCACAGGGCACATCAGTCTGGCCAACATGTCTGCGATAAGCATTTGAAATCAGTCAGAACCCATAACCTTCATCAGATTCTGGAATCTTGCACTAAGTGTTCTCTATTCCATTGTTTTTCAGATGGCTCCAGTTAAGAAAACAACGAAGAGGGCTAAGGGCAACACCACAGTAGCAGGTTCTTCGTGCGGAAAAAGGCAAAGACTACTGATGCCCCTCTATCGCTAACATTCAACGAGAGATGCTTCATTGATAAGAAGGTTGAGAAGCATTTTGAAATGATTTGGGGCTATAGGTAAAGGAGGTTAGGGCGATGAGGGCTGAGGACGTAAAATGGCTTCACTTGAATGTTTGTCAGGAATGGAGGGTTTGATTTTTCCTCTACAAGGCCACACACGACACAAAGGTGAAGGAGTTCTACGCCAATTTCACTTGGCTCAGCTTGAAAAACTATTGAACAATAGTGAGCGAGGTCGACATGGTTCTAACAAGGGAGTTAATCAATGAGGCCATTGGATGCACAATTGGTAGACAGGATCAAATGTCAGTTGAGCCCCTACAACTTTACTTTCGGGACATTTGGCCTCCGAGGGACGATGAGGAGGATCTATCTGAGGCGCTTGACCCCAACCGCATGGTGCAGAAGTACTTCAAGATTGAAGTGGGCAACAGTCTCATCAAGCCGAGGGAGATCAAGGTTGATTTCGTGGACCTTAAGGATAGGAAGATGTACAATATCATTGTACAAATACTTTATCCCGACCAGACATCCTTTGGACTACATGATCAATGGGGTTATCCTATACTACCAACCACATTGCGGAGAAAAGGGTAGTCAACCCTGGGTACACCATCATCCGGGAGATGCACAAGGTGTCCCTCGCCTCCAAGAGTTGGACCTTGCTCCATGGAAACGTCATCATTGCCCTTCTGGAAAAACTGAACGTTCTCATCCAATCTAAGGTGAAAACCCAAACAAAGTACTACGATGGGATATACTTCGGCCAGAAGTACTGGAATTGGAAAGCGAGGATGTGGATTGATCGCAAAGTCTCGAAGAGAAATATTAATGTGATTACCACTCCCGGGCTCAAGGCTACTCTATCAACCTCCACAACAGGGCATGTGACCCCAACCATTCCTATCCCACGATCGGGTATGAAAGTTATCATGATTTTTGGTTATTATAAATGTTTTATATATAAAATTTTTAATTTAGAATTAATTTAACATATTTTTCCCACGGGACTAAAACACAGTGCCTGGGGCATGATCTTGAAGGACATGGCCAAGGATAATGCCATGGTGCAGCACACGAAACATATTATATGCCAGATGATGGCTGAAATAGTAGATCTCAAGGTTATGTTTGCTGGTGCAACCCATGCACCTCATGTGAACCCCTAGATGGCTACACATGAGTATCAGCCACATCCCACTGAGGTGGAGAGGGTTGCAGATAACGATGATGGGATGAAAACCACAGATGATAAATCAGAGTGGAGCGGCTGCGATTTAGGGTTTTCCACCGAAGAGTCTGAGGCTTAATCACAAGACTATGGCAGTAGTTCGTCGAAGAAGATCTCCTACCACCCGAGCTACCCTAGTGATCTCCATGTAATTTATTGATTTCATGTTAGGATTGTATTGGGATGTTATGTATTTGATAAATTTGTGATTTGTTTGGGATGTTTTGTAGATTTTATGGTAGGATTTAGTTTTTTTGGATTACATGGATTTTGTTTTATCAATCTGAGTTGAAAATTTGTATTTGGCTCTTGTGAACTTGAATTGAGACCTTTAGATGGTACATTCCAAGTTCTGGTTGAATTAGTTAAGCATTAATGATTTCTTAGGTGTGTTAGAGCACTGCGACGTCGCATTTTATTCGCACATGTGATTTTGGTTAGTCCATCTGGTTACCAACTTACCAGTAACATTGCATGAATTAATTTATTAAAGTGGATTTAGGCACTGGTTTCGACCAAGATATTAGTGCGACATCGTAGACTTGAATATTCCCTTAATGAATTCTTGACCGCTTGTATGTACAACGTCGTCAACTCTCTTTTACATGTATTCCTTTCATTTTTGAAGCCACGAGTGGTAGTGCGATGTTGTCATTATCGTGTCGTACTAACCGAGTAGTCAAACAAGATGATGTGCGATATCGGTTTATATGTTTCCCTCCCCAATCATTACTTAATTTTCAAGATAGAATGGAAAGAAAATTGATTTAACGATTACATTAAAACATTAACTAGCCTATCTTCATTCAAGAAGGTAAGTTAAAATGATGTCTACACCCATTTTATGGCTTTGTTTGGTAGTGTTGTACTTATAAGCAAAGCTGGCTTATTTTGAAAGCAGGGGGAGACCAAATTCTGCTTTTCCCCAAAAAATAGGTTCTGATTTCAAAATAGGCTATTTTTTTGCACTTTACCAAACACTAAAAAGTATTTTTATTATAAGCACTACAGCTTAAAAACTCTGCCAAATAGAGCCTATGTCTTCTTCTTCCCCTTCTTGCATTTGGGGTGCCTCTCATTCCACACGCCTTCTTCGTGGTCTCTACTCAATGCTAGCCCCACCCCAAATATCTCATCCTACCCAACACTAGTAGTGCTTGGTAGAGTGCACTGTATAATTTTAGATAGTGAAGATGCACTAACCTCTCTCACAAATTGACATTTCCTGTGAATGACCAATGATTTGCTAGAATCACAAGGATCAGCTACATAAAACACATGTGTAGCCTGTGAAGCAAGGATGTAAGGATCGCCTATAGAACGTGTCCTGCTCAAATCAACGACTGTAAAACCTAGCTCATCCATCGATACACCAGCATTTTTATCAACCCATTTACATTTGAAAAGTAGGACCCCAAAAGTTGTGTAGACGAGTTCCCATATTTCCCCAATCACACCACAGTAAGACTTGTTCCCATCGATGGGATATTTATCCTTCCCGTTGCTTATATACAATGACTTGGCAACTAGGCTAACACCACTATTTTGTGTAGCAGTGTGTCCTATTCATGGGTTGAGAAGGTAAAACCATTTATGTCATAACCCATGAAAGAAATCACACTTGTAGAAGGCCTGAAGGCTAACCAATTCTAGGATCTGTCTTCGACTACATTTGAGCGTAACCAATCGATGAAAGTGTGATTGTAGTCTGCAAGTACTTGCTTCTCTAACCAACTAGGGTGCCGCTCTTTGATAGTGGCCATGTTCATATCCATGAACAGGCGAACAACATAATTTCCCAGTACATATAAGTGTGCTTTCAACAACTCGTCAGGGGATAATACCTTATTATTTTTCCAAACCTTTGCCACCCACTCTATCTGCATGCCGCAATTTTGGTAGACCAACCGACTCTTCATTCTTCATTAATTCGTGCAGTATTCTACTACTTCCTTAATTACATACCTCTGCACAATATTAGCATCGGGTGATATTTAATTTTCAAATAACCCATGAATATCTTCATGTACCTCTGGAATGGATACATCCATCGAAGATGAAGAGGACCGCGTATTAATATCTTCCGTACAACGTGAACCAACAAGTGCACCATCATGTCAAAGAATGAATGAGGGAAATACATCTCCAAATTGCACAACACGACAACTATTTCCTCCTGTAGCTTCTCCAATTTTTTACGCCTAATCTCTTTACAACAAATTTCCTTGAAGAAACGACACAACCAGAATAAATTATTGAATTAATCAATGTGAATCGTGCGATTTCATACTCCCCAATCTCAATCCCTCATCGGATACTAGATTGCTAACCCGAGAAGAGTAGAACGACTGGACATCGATACCTTTCAGGCTATAACATATCAAGTGTCTCTCAACCTTTTAAAGTGTGTAACAAGCAGCGGGCAAGTACGTCTTCGATCCCCGCACATCGATGGCCAAATCAAGTCTAACTCCCATTTCAACGATATATCTCCTTGACTTCACTTCATCTTTTTTCTTACTCATGATATTCATCAAAGTCCCAACCAAACTATCACATACATTGTTTTTAATATGCATCACGTCCAAACAGTGTCAGACATCAAAGATCCCCCAATACCATAGTTTAAATAAATGGACTGCTTCTTCCAACTACCGGTAACCTTAGGTTTCCTATTTATCTTTCCAAATTCATTTAAAAATCACACAACATGTACGAGATTGACGAACCTATTAATAAGGGATAAGGAGGCGCCAACTCTACCATGATATTGAATTCAGCATATCGATTCCTCCACAGATAAGTTGTCAGAAGCCACCTCCGGTTCCCAAGATACACTGTCATACTTTCATGCCGCAACTGATAGTGATAAGTTCCTTCCAAAAATGGGACATGACTGGTGACCCTTTACTGATTATCAAGACAAGTTCCCATTTGTGGAAAATTCTTTAATAGTGCAAAAGAATATGACTCTAAATTCAAACGACTCCTTGCAAAAACCTATCACACATTCTCATTCCAGAATCCCACGGCTTTTTAAGGTCATCCACCAAAGGTGCTAGGTACACATCAATATAGTTGCCCGGTTTCTTCAGATGAAGATCAGTAGAGACAACATAGTGTACTTCCTTGTCATGCACAACCAAGGGGGAAAGTTGTAAATCATTACCATCACTGGCCACAAACTATGATTGCTGCTCATATTACCAAACTAGTTTATTCCATCTGTGCACAAACCAAGCCTCAAATTATGTGGTTCATTCCCAAAGATGGGAAAGGTTGCGTCCATCTTTTTCCACTGATCACCATCGCGCAGATGACTAATGACTTCGGGATCAACCACCGTCCGATTTGCATTCCAACTTATATTCCTTGCATTCTCAGGATAATCAAACAATCTTCTCAATCAGGGAATAATAGGTAGATACCAAACAATCTTGACATGAACCTTCTTCGTCTTCTGATTTCTAATTTCTCCATCAAGATCCACCTCCTTCAATTTGAACCTTGGAGTATTTCATTTAAGGAATTCCTCCGTATTCAAGTGATCTCCCCTATAAAAGATACAATTATTTCGACAAGCATGTATCTTCTCATAATCCACACTCATCGGAAAAAGTACCTTCTTTGCCTCATAGACTATTTCAGGTAGTCTATTGCTAACTGGTAGCATTTCGTTCAATACTTTCAATAAACCAGAGAACCCAACATCACTATAGGAATACTTAGATTTTACATTCATTAATTGCAACGTAGCATTCAATATTCTCATTCCATCTGGGCATCCATCGTATAGAAGTATCTCATTATATCTATGCAAGGCTCAAAGTATTTTTGGATTGCCAACTGTAGTTCTTGACAATATCCTCAACCAACTCCTCCATCCCATCATCGTTCTAGGCTTCTACTTCATTTCTAGTATGCTCATCCACATTCTCCCCATGCCAAAACAGTATATAAATAATTTTTCCTTCAAACCAGTTGCATCTTCATGAATAACAGTGTTCCGACACTTCTTGCAAGGATAATATACATACGATAAATTCCCCTTCGCGGCATTCACGAAAGTATATTTAATGAAGTTAGCTACAAAATATTGATACTCCTCAATGGTTTGATCCTCATCAAAACACTAGGTTTTATCCGTAGACATTCCTACAATATGATAATAAGTACATATTATTTAGGGTCCTATCTTAGCAACAAATACATACACTTAAATTCATGGATTACATGCATGTACATGTTAATTAGAGCAACACACACACACACACATATAGATACATACATATATGTCAATGAAGCCTTAATTATCACGTTCCCATATACATATAACATCACCCATATATAATTATACAATTCCTAATTTCAATCAACCTCATATGATTTGAACTAACCTTGCCAGAACCCAAATTGAATATGCAAATACAATTTAAGGTATTGTAATACTTACTTGATAATTGAGTGGCGAGTTACCGCAACCTACAACCCTATTGCCCACCATCAACGATGGGGATTCGGATTTTGTAGAGCCATCTTGGAATGTGGAAGAAAATTTTGGGCATTATGATTCAATTTGGTCAAAGGACCAAAACAAACTAACTAAATCCCGAAAGATGCGGTGTCGCCCCTTCATGTCGTTAGGTATTCCATGAAATCGACTAATGGTGAGAAGTGGGTTATCTCGCGATTGACTAATAGTGCTTGGTCAAACACACATTACCGATGTCAGTTACACTTTTTACTTTGATGTTTAATAATATTTACCGCGGTCATCATAGAACCGAGGTAAAAACCCTATTATTTACCTATGTTTTATAAACGAGGTAAATAAAAATTTTTACTTCAAAAAAATGAGTTAAAGGAACATTTTACTTCAGTTATTTAACCTCAGCTAAAAATCTGAGGTAAAAGGGGCGAAGTAATAGTTCATTTTTCTCGTAGTGGTACCCGTTTGAACAAGCACTAAGTACAGTCATATTTCATATTTGGATGTTATCTTGTTGAAATGAAATTGTTTCATGTTGTCATCCATGTTCTATAATTTAATCGTTTTATCTTTGAATTTGGTTGTAATAATGGATGGTGGTGTGAAATTATGTTTATGAGGTTCTTCGTTTTCTACTGACTAAGGTAAACCTGCTATAGCATCTCAAACCCTTCAAACCCTACCTTGAGAACATTGGGTTGAAAATCTAAGACGCGTGCGAGGAATAATGAATTACACCGAAATCAAACCAAAATCACCAAATTTATCCTTATTTTAAAATTTTACTCAAAGCCCAAATTATTATTTTTCAAATCAGACCAAAAGTTGCTTTATTAACCCAAATCCAAATTAATCACCAATAACTCTCAACTCTTCCTAACATTTCCATTAACATCGCCTACCCAATTCAAAAAACTCCCTTCATTTATAAACCCCCAACCGATACTCTCACCCAATAAATGCACTCTTGGGAAGTGTAAACAAACGTGCTTGAGATTTTCAATCTTCTCTTCCCCAAATTCTAGCTGCGATTTGTGCTTTTCTCCTTCACTTTCCTCACTGATTCACCCATTTTCTCTTTGATTTATCATATTCTAGCGCTCTTCTTTGTGCTATATGGCATCTCCTCCATCTTCCCATGATCAATCTAGCTAGCGTTGCTCATTGTGTTATGTTTCCAAAATATTTATTCGATCGGAATTCTTCTCGAGACGGAGGCTGGTGATGCCACCTCTATCCGAAGACCTGATGCTACCCTTATGAACATGGAGGTGTCGAAGCCCTCTATCCTCCCTAACAACCCAGATCTGGTTGAACCATGTGTTGGCGCTGGTGAGTTCGAGGTCAAACAACCCTCGAATGTGTTGCATAATGATGTTTTCCATCTTAATCGTCTCAGGGAAAAGTTTTCCGGTGAAGATCCAGTAAAAATTAGCTATAGAGTCGCTGGTGCTCAAGACAATACCACAATCGGCGAGGCGTTGCTAGTGTCGTACTCTTTTGGTTCCGATAGAAATTCTGATGACACCATATACAAAAACAATTATTGTACATGTTGATCCCTACGCTTAGGGAGATTCAACGATCTGAGAAATCATTTTATCTTAGGGTGATATTTATTTTTAGTTTCCTGAGAAATCATTTTGAATGATGCCTCTGTTGTTGTTTTTGAATGTTGTTGGTACGAACTGTTAAAGCATACTTGATCTTCCTTATTAAAATATATTGATACCATTTTCAGAACTGCAATCCAATATGAACTTTGTTTTCTTGTGAATTTGTTGTGTAATGTTACTGCATGTTGGATCTGGTACTTCGTGCTTGATCTTCCCTTTCATAAAAAAGTTAAAACAGATTTCGAAACTCCAAACCACTATAAGCTGTGTGTGATTCTCCCTTCCCAATAATGTACGTTTATATGTGCTCAATTAAAGACAAACATTTCTAAAACTTGGAATTAACTAGTTAGTGAAAATAGGAAGAGGTACATATGATCGATGTTTGGATGAAACATCTCATTCACACCAAAAGTGAGATGATCATGGCCTTACAAATTTTTCCACCACACCAACCCCCAAAATGTGTTCACTGCTGCATTCATGGTACAAATCTGAGACTATGCATCAATAGAATATTGCTTTCATCTATGGCCTGTATGTTGATTAGATGGCCCTGACCACCTCTTCACTTGCTTGTAGTTGTCTGGGTAGCGTGCCTTCCATGATATTCCTATCATTATTCAGCATCTTATAAATGTTTGTGCCCCATTATTTCAGTATTTCGATCATTGCTCGTTGATGTGTGATAATGACCTTGTTTAAAGTGCCTACATCTTCCCTCATAAAGGCTAAGTTTACTACTGCAAGTAACTATGGTGTTTGCTCTTGTTGTAATGCCAGAACGGAATCGAAAAAACATAAATCTAAAATATTTAAATCAGGAGAATTCGATGGTTGACTTTCTTGGTTGATATGGAATCCATCAGAATCTACCACTGCTATGAATTCTAGGTCATTGTTCTTTATTTATGACTTTGCATTGTCTTGTTTAATATAAATATTCTTCCCCAAAATGTGTTGTGGCCACCTTACTTTGATTGATGGGATAACTTCTTCGATGTTGTCCCCCTTGTTACATTACTTGTGATTAGGGATGATCGTGAGTCTAGGACCCGAACTAGACCCACAGGGTCTAGAACCATTGGGTCGGGTATGAGTAAAAATAATTTAGACCCATCGGGTCCGGGTCCGGGTCCGGGTATGTGTATGAGTCTAAACTTTTAGATACAGGTCCGGGTCTAAAATACTAAAACACATACCCGACTCAGACCCAACCCGTAGACCCATATATAATTTTACCCACATTTCTAAATTACTTTCATATTGTTTTTGTATTTTTATTTCAAATTCAAGAAATAATATGTATTTTATATTTTGTTATCTTGAAAAAATAATTCTAATACATATTGAAATTCAATAATTTTCATTTAAGATAATATATATTTTATCTAATGAAGAAAAATTAGAATATTGGACTCATTTAGTAACCATTTTGGACCCATCAGATCTGGGTACGGGTCTAAAATTTTCAAACCCTACGGGTCCGGATCGGGTCTGGGTCTAACTAAATTTTCTTAGGGTCGGGTTTGGGTCTTATTAGACCCGACCCAGACCCATGATCATCCCTACTTGTGATCTTTGGGAATGGGATTGTTTAATTGGTCCCGTTGGTATGTTATTAATGGTTATTTATTGCCACTTAATCTTGAACAAAAGGGAACATGCCTATTTTCTCATCGAATAAGACCTACCCATATTTCCCCCAGATTGGTTTACTTACAACACATATAAAAAAATAATTTTGGAAAGTGTAATTTGTGCTCGCATGTGGGTTAAGACTCTTGTTCATCCAGAGCCATCATGTATCTCACTTCTTGTTGGCTTGAAAATAATCATTTTCCGTCTATGTAAATGCCGTGGCCCATTTCCTTGAATCTGAAATATGCATCCAATTTTGATTTTAAAAAAAAATTCGGGATACCTTGTTTTGTGTATGAAGGTTAGTTTGGTACTCCAAAATGACAATAATATAACTGAATGACGGGAGACAATGGAAGATAGTTTCAAAGGAGTTGATCAAATTAAGACGGCAAGCACCTAAGTTCAAAACACCAAAACACCAAAACACCTATATATGAACATATTTCAGAACACAAAAATGCCCGCAACTTGAAATAGAGGCCAAATTCATCAACTAACAATCTAAGCTCAGTCCAATACTTAAGTACTCCCTCCGTGCCAGTTCAAACTGCACATTTTTTGGTCAATTTTCTCAAAACACATTTGACCATAAATTTTAACCAGTATATAGATACAAATATCATTATGTGAGATATTGTTGGATTCCCTGCATGATGTATTTTCTAAATATCAAATTTTAATACACCATTATTATACATAAATAAAGTTATATTTTGTCAAACATGGTATGAGAAAGTTGACCAAAAAGTGTGCAGTTTGAATTGGGACAGAGGGAGTAAAATTTTCCTCACAAATCATCATAATATTAAAATTACGCATCTAAAAAAGAATTCTTGTAAGAAAACTGTTTCAAGAGATTACACATCGGCAAGATGGAGGACTTACCTTGAATGTGTGAGGGGGCAATCGAGTGAGCGGCAGTTTAACCGGTTGAACCTAAAATCAAAACAACTAACGAAATTTCAAGAAGTGATATTTCAATAAGAGAAACAATGCAGGGAGTGGATCCACAGTCCAAAATTTTAGAGCAAGACAGTATGGGATCCCTCTAAATTTATTTACAGTGATGCGTTTGTTCTTTCTATTACAGTATAATTTTTCAATTTTTGATGATTACATGGAACCCTAACAAAATACAAACACAAATATGGAATCTTTACAATCAAATGTATGGATAAAATAGATGGATTTAAGAACAAGGAGTACAATATGAAATAATTTCATTCCAACAAGATAACATCCAAATCTGAACTACGAATGTACCTAGTACCTGTTCAAACGGGCCCCTGGAGCATTCACTTTGTTATTTATATTCCATTGTTTAATTATGTTAAATAGGTTTAGTTATTTATTATAATGTTATTTATAGGTTTAGTTATGTTTTTCCAAAATGTTCAATTGTGGTAAGAGTATATTATTTATTCAAACTCTATCACCCATACTTTACAAATAATTCATAGCAAATTATTAGGTATCCCTGAGCATCGCATCCCTTTTGATATTTTGTGCATTTCATATTGTAGGGAGGATCATTATGTTATATGAGATTGTGTATCATCATAATTTAATTGTGGTTACTGCATAAATATTTTATGCACTGAAATTCACTTCTTTTTTTTATGTAAACCAATCTTAATGGGAGGGATATTTATTAGAATCCCCAATCCTTACAAAAAGATTTGATAAAGTCTTTAAAAGCGGTTTGATCAAGCAATACCTTGACTTTTTACAAAAGGTAGACAAAAGGCAAAATATTTGTCATCTAAACTTGAGTTCTACTAACAAAAATAGGAGACATAGGTAGAATTTGGAAATGATTCCTATGTTTTCATCTCCACCCCCCGTGTTAATGCTAAAACCTGGCCAGATTTTCAAATTCTCTCTATGTTTTGATGGTTGAATTCCTCCAAATTTGTTGCATTTTCCGGGTTCAAAACACCTTCGAATTTTTATGATATTGTGAGGAGTAGCTTGCACCAATTGATGGACCAAAATAACTCCTGGGAATTCTTCTGGCCAAAGTTCATGGTATGAGCTCGAGGTACTACATGCCTGTAATCGGATGGAAACTTCAAATGAGATGAAGTGTTGCTCCTGCTTTGATTTCTGCTGGACTTTTCTCCTTTTTTACCAAGTAACTGATCTGCAAAAATCTTTATCAGCAGTATCTATTCAATTAACTCTTATGTTAGGCACATTTAATTTTTCCAGATGTAAAAGACCCCTTATTTGTAATCTAGCTTGGCATAAGTGAAAGTGTGGGATTGCAGAGTTTCTTTATCAGCTTGTTTTGCTAAAGCATCCACCACCTGGTTCCCCTGTCTCAAAACATGAGTGAGCTGGGATTCAGTTAAGGAACTGTGAAGTGTGTGTGCAATGTCAAAATGTTTCCATGGAGATTAATAAGGGTCTCGAATGCAGTGGAAAACTTGTATATTATCAGTTTTTATGGTGAACTGATTACTATCCAAAGTTGCTGCCATTTGTAAACCTTTTTGGACAGCTAAAAGTTCAGCATGCAGAAAATATATGTGCAGCAATGAATTTTCCCTGATAGTCTCTTATTACAGCTCCAATTCCACAGTAAGGCTTTCCTCTAACCCAGGAAGCATCCACATTAATTTTAAAATGACAAGATGGCCTTTTCCAATTCACCAAGCTGATATTAGGCTTCCTATTTATGTTAAATTTAGGAATCAAGCCAGTGGTAACCCAAAATTGGTCTGCTGGTTTAAGGGAAGGTGGTGGTCCTTTATAAAAAGCCAAAAGCGGGTCATCCTTGATGTGCTTCATTATATTAACAATATTAGGTTTTATCTCATAAAAAATTAGCTTATTTCTAGCTTTCCAAAGGTTCCATAATTCCAGAGAAGGTAAGGTGTTCACCAACTTAGAGTGTATTGCAGATGTACCCCTATATGACCAATAAAATGATAGTCTACCAAAAATTGATTAGAAATCAGGCACTGTGATACATAAAATAGAGTTAATCTGAAACCAAATTTCTTTAGCAAGTGTACATGAGTTGAAAAAAAACGGGAGAGTGAATCCAAGTAATGACACCTAGGGCATTTGGAAGCAAGTGATATTCTAGAAAACACCAAAATATCATCAAAAGGCAATACTGCATTGACTAACTTCCATAAAAATATACAAAAAAATTGGTAGATAAGCATTCCAAACCTGTTTCGATGATTTTAAGTTACCACTTTGTATAGCAATAATCTAGTGTCCGGATTTGAAAAATAAGTTCCCATTCATTGCTGGTTTCCAGATCATTCTATCCTGTCTATCCAAGTGGAGTTTGGAATCCTGCAAAAAATTAAGAATGTCAGGGCTGAGATGGCTTAAATTAGGCATGTAAATATCCCTATTATTTAGAAAATCAGCCACTGATAAGTCAGAGGGAATTGCATTGGATGGAATCATGTCCATCAAGGGGCCATAACATGTCCAGTTAGATGTTAGAAAATTTGAGAGTCCATTTCCAATTAAAACCCTAGTGTTCCTAAGTGCCAGAAGGTCCATTTTCATTTTTTTCCAGTTTTGTGAATTTCTCTTGTTATGTGGCAGTGACCACATAAACTGACTCCATGGGGTATTCCCTAACTGAAATTTCCACCATAGCTTAAGAGAAAATGTGTCAATAATGTCTGCTAGTTTCCTTAGACATAAACCATTTTGATCCAGAGGGTAGCACATCCTATCCAAACTAATCTAGACTTTTTTAACTCAGTTTTGGCATTCCCCCCGGAAAAATCTAGTAATTTTCCTTTTAGATTTTTCACTATTGACTTTGGGGGTTCCATGAAAGCCCACAGGTGTTGTGGGATAGAGTACATGACTGATTTAATGAGAGTCAACCTACCAGTTGTACTTAACCATGAATTTTTCCAATTTTTTAGTTTTCTGTCATAAACTTCAAGCAGGGGCTGGAAGTATGTTGCCTTGGTTCTCCCTCTGAAAATTGGGCATCGTAAATAATGAAAAGGGTAGGAACCAGGTTTCACTTTCAATTCATTTCTAATTAAGCTCTCAGGAGTTCTAGTGGCAGATTTACTAATGAAATAATTGCTTTTCTCATAATTATTTTTCTGTCCAGAGGTGAGTTCAAAGATTTCTAGAAAATCTCTCAATCTAATAACAGTGCTCTTGGTGGCTTTAAAGAATAATATTGTGTCATCTGCATAACTAAGATGAGAACAAGATATTGTACCAGCAGGCAGATCAAAATGCTTAAGCTTGCCATCAAGAAAGCAAAATTGTAAACTCCTAGAGAAAGCTCCAGTAAATAAATAAAAGAGGAGAGGTGATAGGGGGTCTCCTTGTTTAATACCACTTGTAGGTTGGAAAAAACATGCAGCCTTACCATTAATTAAAATAGAGAACCAAGATGAAGAAAGATTGTATATGATGATGTTGATAAATGCAGCCTGAAATCCAAAGTTAGAGAAAACTGCAGCTAGAAATGACCATCTAACCCTATTAAAAGCCTTTGCTAGATCTAATTTAAGGATGCTGTTAGGAGAACCAGATTTTTTATTTAAAAATCTTGTTAACTCTTTAAGATAAATGACATTATCTGCTATTTCCTTGCCCTTAATGAAGGCTGACTGGTTTTCAGAGATTAATTTAGGCATCAGGTTATTCAGTCTCTTAACTAGAAGCTTTGTGAAAATCTTGTTAATGAAATTAGATGTGAGATTGGTCCGTAATCTGAGAAGGTTACAGGAATATTTCTTTTAGGAATTAGGCAGATCCATGAGCTAGAAATACCAGGGGGGATATTACCTCCTTCCATGAACTCATGTGTTACTTCTAGGACATCCTTATCAATTATATCCCAACTATGTTTAAAAAAGGATGCAATATAACCATCAGGTCTAGGGGTTCCATTCTGATTTAAAGTGAGAACAATTTCTTTTAATTTCTCAATTGTTGATTTGGCCAATAATGACAGATTATCATCAGCTGTTACTAACTTAGGAATCTGGCTTGTGAAGTGTTTAAGAAAAAAACTAGAATCAGCTACTTCTTCCTCTTGCAACAAGTTCCTATAGAACTGGATTGATTCTTCTTCAATTTCTACATGATTATCAGTCCAAATTCCTTGTGAGTTTTTAATCTTGTTAATGTTTTGCTTAAGCCTTCTTTGGTTAACAGTGGCATGAAAATTCTTTGTATTTTCATCTCCATCCTTTAACCATTTCAACTTAGCCTTTTGTTTCCAAAAGAGACTTTCCTCATTTAGAGTTTTTAAAAGAATGGCCTTTTTGTGTTTGATCTCTATTAACTCATGTGTTCATTGGTTAGCCTCATATATCCTCTCTTGGAGTCTAAGACCTTCCCCTGCATCTTTTATGTTGCCATTTATATCCCCAAAACTTTCCTTATTCCATATTTTTAGTTCAATTTTCAGTCTTTTAATCTTCAAAAAGAATTTGACGATACGTGTTTCCTGGATTGGTTGTGTCCAGTTTGTTTGGATAATATGCAAAAGGTCATTCCTAGTGGTCCAAACATCTAAAAATCTGAAAGGCTTAGGATGAGAGGGTATGGAACTGCCTATAGTGAGTAAAAGGGGGTTGTGATCTGATGTGTATCTATTAAGGGTATGTATTGAACTATTTGGGAAATTTTGTAGCCAGAAATTATCGACTAATCCCCTATCTAGTCTTTCAATTGTGGGTGGAGACATTCTATTTGACCATGTGAAAGTGTTGCCCACGGTAAATATGTGTGTCAGTTGATTAGCATTAATAAAATTCGAAAATTCTCTAATGCTCTTGGCATTGGGTTTATTTGGCACTTTATATTCACTGGCTGATGACAGTGCATTAAAATCTCCACTAAACAGCTTATTAGGGCCCTTTATTTGCTTCAAATCAGTCCAAAGGATCTTTCTATCTTTCCTATTTGTTGCTGCATGAATAAAGATTGTATTCATGATGCAAGTAAGGCCGTGGTGGGTGATTTTAGCCTCAGTAAACTGGTTAGTTTCTTTTCCTACAATCACTTGAAAACAATAATTCCAAAGTATCCATATGTTGTTTGTTAGGGAGCTATGTGAATTGTCAAATAAGATTTTTCAGTAATAAGCATCCATTGTGTCATAACTATGTTTAGGCTCAAAAACACAAAGGAGATGGATTTTATGGATCCTAATCAATTTTTTAAGTCTATCCGGTGATGTATCAAAACCCCTAAGATTCCATATCAAACACTTTATTCCTAAGACCTTGTTAATCATGGTAGATTTTTTTTTGCTTTTTGTAAAGGACCTAAGATTCATTTTATTAAACTTGTTAAAAAGTGTCATTTTCCTGGTTTTGACATGATCAAGATTAAAGGTTGAGATACTTACCCATCCTGCAAAAGCACTCTAGTACTTGAAACATTAGAATCATCTTCCTTTGTGTCTTGTTCCTCTGCCAATATGCTAAACTTGTTCCTATTTTGGGGACTAGATGTAGCAGAAGGGGAAAATTGATTAGTAAGGTCATAAATAGGGTTAGGGATCATACATGTGAGGCCATCTTTGGCATATTCTTGGCCCATACTAGTATTAGGAGTCAGTTGTGGCTGATCATGTCTTATCATTCATTGAAGCTGTGATTGGTCCTGCCTCATCATTCCCTCAATTTGTTGATCAACAATTTCTGGTAGTTTTGGTATGCGTACATACTATTGCATTCCTCCATATTTATGGTGCTTATTTTTTATGACAGGGAAATGAACAAAGAGAGGAATTCAAGAAAATAATGGCTTTGATGCAAGCTCATAACAGGAAAGGTGCTATCCATTGTGATTGAATTCAAGCAGGGCATAGTCTTGGTGGTTCAAGACTATGATGCGCTGAAGAGCTACCTAAATGCACTTTTGTTTGCGAATACGTTGCCGAAATCTTGGTCAACAGGAGCTGGTGAGTTTAAGAATATGTACTTTCCTTTCTTGGATTCTCGAATTCGTTCTGAGCTCTTTTTAAATTGTGAACTAAATTAAAGATCAGAGCGTCATATTACTTTGGCTTTACTTCTGATCATAATAAGCACTTTTTTTATAGAGTGGTGCTGAAAAAGGTGTGGAAGATTAAAGGTCAAGGAAAGGGTAGATTCTGTTATTAAATTATTTTAAGGACATTGAAGTTTGTTTTACTTTATTTGCAGGTAAATACTGGTGGGATTGGCTCATATGCTTTTCTTACCATGCTAATGGCAATGTTGCAAGTAGGTTAAGTCAAATATGAACATAAATAATGTTGATTTAGGGTGTTGTAATGTACTTTAGTCATTTCCCTCTTTTAAAATTTGGTTGAGAAAATAAGAGGATTTCCTCATCAACGTATGTCCTAAATTATTAGAGTACATTTTTTTCTTCTTCTTATCATCTTTTGTAGTGCATTTTTATATGTTCAGAGGTGTTCTATTTTTAGTTAGTTAAGTAATAAAGTTGTCAGCTTTATCTAAGCTCATTGCTGCTTATGACTTCTTTTTATTGATG